>JAYXIM010037562.1:0-22068 GCA_037575425.1 Anastrepha fraterculus | reverse complement strand
CCGAATGGGTTGGTGTGTAACTACCATTCGGAATTCACAGAGAGAACGTCGGTTCGAATCTCGGTGAAAACACCAAAATTAAGAAAAACATTTTTCTAGTAGCGGTCGCCCCTCGGCAGGCAATGGCAAACCTCCGAGTGTATTTCTGCCATGAAAAAGCTCCTCATAAAAATATCTGCCGTTCGGAGTCGGCTTGAATCTGTAGGTCCCTCCATTTTTGGAACAACATCAAGACGCACACCACAAATAGGAGGAGGAGCTCGGCCAAACACCCAAAAAGGGTGTACGCGCCAATTATATTTACATATGTATATATTCTTCAGAAATCGAATATTTTTATAAAATTATTTTCAAAAATTCATATTTCAGAATAAACTTTATTAAATGAAAAGATTCCGTTGAGGAAAAAAAAATTAATTTTTTTTCGAAAAGTTATAGAACAAAAGAAATATGTTTATGATTTTTTTTTTATAAATTCTTATATCCCAGAATTTTTTTCGAAAAATCATAGTTAAATCAAACGCCGTTTTACAATAATTTCCGAGCTGTATAATATTTATAAAATTTTTTTCAAAAAATTATGCTTCAAAAAAACAGTTGCACATATATATTGTAATATTTTCGAAAACCTAAGTCCCAACAAAAAACATGTACTTACATTTTCTGCGCAAGATTCGGTATCAAGTTTATTTTCATAAAAATCACGTTTTAGAATAAACGGTGTTTAATGTATCTTCCGAAAAACTTTTTTTCGGAATTATTATTTTTTATTGTAAAATTTTTTTTCAAAAAGTCATTGATCGAAAATGGCTTTTTTAGAAACATTTTTGAGCAGCTATGCTCCAAAAATATTTTTGAACATGGGTTTGAAAAATTTTGTCTCAGAAATTTTTTACTATAAAATTTTTCTTAAAAATCTTGTTTCAAACTAAAAATTTGTATTTCTTCCGAAATATCTTACTTTCTTTACTATAAAATTTTTTCCGAAAAGTTATGTTTTAGAATAAAACAGTTGCATACTATTTATTCGAAGAATTATTGTTCAGAAAAAACTTTTTTCAAAAAGCTATATTCACAAAAACATACATGTTTTTTTATTCCTATGCTGCGAAAAACAATCACTTTTATATATATTTTCTAAAAATTCTATATCCAAATTTTTTTTATAAATTTTTTTCCGAAAAATCCTATTTCAGAATAAATATTTTTATACCCAATGCATTTTTCGAAAAATGTGACTTACGTATTTCTTCAGAAATATAATATTCATCTCGTTATGGGAAAAGTTATACTTCGAAAAACTGCTGCACACATTTTTTTCGAAATGTTATAGTTCAGAAAAAGCTTGTTTCCCAATATTTTTTCGAAAAGCTGTGTTCAAAACAATAAATTTTTATATATGTTTTTCGGAGAGACTTGTCTTAAAAAGTTTTGTTTGTAAATTTTTTTTTTGAAAAATCTTGTTTCAAAATAAGGTTTTATACTCATTTTCGAAAAATCATGTTTTATAATAAAAATTTGTATACCTATAGTTTTGAGAAATATCTTATTTTTGTCGTTATAAATGGTTTTTTCATAAATAAAGTTTCGTAGAAACAGTTATTTATAAAACAGAAAAATCAGAAAATTTATTTTTATAAAAATCATGTTTCAGAATAAACATTTTTATAATATAGTTTTAGATTTTTTTCAAATATACCTATCTTCTTTATCTTTTAAAAAAATTTTTCGAAAAATTATATTTCTAGAAAAACTTTTTTAATTTTTTTCCCCTTAAACCTATATATAAACAAACATGTTTAAACAATTTTTTACGAAAAATATGTTTTAGAAAATTGATTTTTCACAACTGTTTCCGAAAAATCGGAAACATTTTTCTTTCTCGTTTTGAAAATATTTTTTTTTTAAAAACCGTGTCTTAAGGAAAAATTGTCATCCATTATTTTTTTCGAAAGCCATGTTTCACAAAAACATATTTTTAAGACAATATTTTTATTAAGTATTACTGAATAAACTTACTTGTGTGTGCGAAAGAAGTGAGGTTAGTGCAACTGTACACCACAGTGTACGTCTTGTAATCAGTGCCAAGCACAATGTAGTTGGGTATGTCCACGGCATTGGCTGAAAAATAAATAAAAGTGAGTTTAAATATATGGATAACACAAATTATTGTGCTTTCAGATAAAGCAATGAGCGAGTATAACTAATTTTGTACATAAAAAAATTCTTTGAAAATAATATTTTGCATAACAAAAAAAAACTAAGTTTCTTTTTATATTTCTTATACATATTTAAACATTTTTTTCATTTTCGTTTTTTATATTCTGTATTATATTTAATTTTTTATATTAATCTTTAGTATTTTGGCTTGGAAATCAAATAAAAATTAATATTTTGAAAATTTTTATTACATATATTATTACTAAATTATATTCTTTTACAATTTAATTTTTTTATGCGTTCAAATTTGTTTAATTATTCTTCTATAGAATCCTGGCCCGGAAGCCAAAAACCGAATAAAAAAAGTATCGGTAAAAATTGTTATAAAAGTTTTATGAGAAACTGCCACTTCAGAGATTTGTGCTTAATTTCACTCAAAATTCTAAAACTGCGAAGAAAATTGTTTTCAACTAATTTGGATGTCTAAAATGTATTCCAAGAAGTCCTTTAAGAAAGCAAGTTGCATAGTCCCACTTCAATTATAAGAAAGTAAATCAATTTGAAAAGTTACTTTCAACTTTCTAATGCGTCCTCTTTGGAATAGTTTGATAGGCTTACTAAAACCACATTTCTTGCAATGTCTGACTGCGCCTTAAGTTAAACAAAAAGGTACTTACGAAATTTGCTGAAGAGCACATTTATCTGTGATGGGGCAAGCATACGTGCAACGCCTGTTGTGTTTGTGATATGTCCAGTGCTACAAAAATTTAAAATTGAATTATTAAAAATATAATAAATTTACTAAGTTAAAAAAATAGTTTAAATTTAATTTAAAAATGCGATTTTTATTTATTTTCACCTGCAACTTTCTTCGCACTCATACAATTTTTGTTTCAATATTTGCACACACTCATACTCACATCGTATTTATCGATGTATTCAATACGCCAATGGTATTATTGCCCTTGCTGGAGTAACGCGCAGACATACAACGCTTAGCTATCTCAAAGATATGCGGATATTTGGCGTACTCATACCAGGTGCCCATATACTAAAAAAGAAAAATAAAATGTTACATGATTTTTTAATTCCAATTTACAACCAGTTTACATACAGCATCAGCATTGAAGTCCGTGGGCACCTTCACCTCTGGACAGCTGCGTGGAAATGGTACTTGTGCGACTGTTAATTGACATATTAACAGCAAAGTTGCAGCATAGATGCTAATGTAGAGTAAAACAAAAACAAGAAATATATGAATAAAAATAAAAAATTATATACTCATACATATGTATATATTAATCAAATAAAATAAATTTGCGAAGAGAAGTATTCTTATTGGAGAGTTGGATTGAAATATTGAGGAAAATGAAAAAAATGGTTTATTTCGACATGAGCAAAATTACAATTACACAAAAATGCACTTTCTTTCGAGATCGTCAAGTGGGTTTCTATGGCTTTTGGCGGCCTTAATCGAAATGTATTAATGCGATTTTTCCTGCTTTTTTTTAAAAAATGGCTTCAACATCCAAATAATCAATCTTTTGGGCATTTTAGAAAATTTGTACTGGCCAAATATAACGTATGGAGAATTTTTAGAAGAACCAATAAATAGCTTGCAACTTTTAATGTATCCCCAGTGTTTGTAAATCTGACAACATAATAGTAACAGTCAAGAATATTCTAAGAGAATATGCCATCATTCTTGAGCAACAGCACAAAAAACTCCGCTGTTGCTGTGCTGCGAAAGCAATTATTGAAGTGAAAACTTCTTTAGAATCGTTGGGAGTGATTTGAGACTCGATGAAACGAAAAAGCGACACTAAAAAGAGACATACATTTAGATCTTATAGTATATAGCCTGCGAGAGAATGAGATAGAACACAGTTATACAGCGTCCCCTATTTTCCGTCTCCTTTTTTGTGCGGTGCTTCGTAGCCTCCCCACTCTTGGCTACGAAGCGTTATATGTTGATATACGTATATGTGTGTGGATGCGTACTGCTGAGCCACGCTAGAATAGTGAGTATTGTAGTATGTATACTACACTGCCCAGCAAAACCTGCGTGACCGAAACTCTAACACAATTACACTTTTTTGTGTGTTACTAACACATATGCACTCGTATTTGTTTGGAAATCGACTTTTTTTTTTATTCTCCGTCACCTTTGGCAAATGTGTAAGCAGTAAGCAAACTTTATTCATATATTTTTTCTCATTTTTACATCAATAGAAAAAGAAGAAAAGAAAACGACAAGTGGCTGTCAAAGCAATAAGTCAAAAAGATATCTTTTCTCTCTTTTTGATATCAAAGTAGGCCGAGAATCAAATTGTCAACCTTTGGCAAATGTGTAAGCAGTAAGCAAACTGTATTCATATAGTTTTCCTGATTTTTGCATCAGTCAAAGTAAACAAACGCCGTAGCCGAATGGGTTGGTGCGTGATTACTATTCAGAATTCACAGAGAAGACGTCAGTTCGAATCTCGGTGAAAGCAAAATTAATAAAAACATTTTTCTAATAGCGGTCGCCCATCAGCAGGCAATGGCAAAATACGGAGTGTATTTCTGCCATGAAAAAAATCTCCTCATAAACATATCATAAAACAAAATGAAATAAATGTATAAAAAAAAATTTTTTTTGTGATTCGAACCAAGGATTTCGGATCGGAAGCTCACATTGCTAACCGCTGGGCTATCGCGCTGTGCTATCGCCGCTGGCCTAAAAGTTATTTTGTTCGTCGCTACGTTTATATGAAACTGGCACTGGCAAACGAATCCATATGTATGAAAAGGATAGAAAATCACACGTACACAAAGTTTTTGGCACGATTTTCCCAACGCTTTTAACAACGTGATTGTAAAGGGGCGGGGTTAGTGACAGTTTAACGACCACGCGTGGCGGTTACGTATGTGTGCGCGTCTGCGTATTACGGAGCCACGGTGAGCGAGAAGGCATTATGTATACTTATACTACACTACCTAATACTTGCTTAGACCAAGCGTCCTACGAATGTTTGTGTGTATGTTAGTACGTCTGTGTAATATACGCGTTACGACGCTCATAATAGCAACCGCGTGTGCTGTATTGCGTCCGTATTTTTATATTCGTAAATATTTTCATTTTTAAATATTTACCGCAATTATGCCGAAAAATAATGCAGAAAAGTGTCGTGAATATCGAAAAAAAAACATTGAGGATGAATAATAATAAAATGAAGAAAACAAAATATGAACTTTATAGCAATATTATAATGCTAATGCTGCTTTCGTCTCATTCTCTCTCAGTTTGTTTTACGGAAGGTTTCACTTCTATCGCGTCTAACCATTAGACTGGTATTTTTTTTTTTAAACTCTTGCGACTTTCCTTAATGAACACTGGCCATTCTTTTTATCTAACTTAAATGTTTAATAAAATTAGATTAATCGCAATTTTAATTAGTTAGTTTAGTTAATTTAAAACTATATTTATTTTGGAGAAAAATGATGCAAGTTACAGCGTCGGGAATATGGATGAATTTTCACTTGTATGGGAACTAATTTTTTTCGTAGGGAAAACATTTTTTTATAGTTTCTTGCCCGAAATCTTATAACCTCCTTAAACGCATTGATATTTTATTTCCAACGATAACTCATTGAATTCAGTATTTACCATAATAAAATATGACGGTATTTATTTTTGACATTATGATTGATATTACTTTACAAAAATTATGTATCTACTGTAAAATGAAGACTACGATCTAAGCACTTTCTGACTATCAAAGATCGAATTTATGCTAATAGATGCAGTCAAGGGATCAAAAACTAGTTTCCAAATTTTCAGCAATCACAGCAGCATCACAGTTAAAAATGATCATAGGGGAGTTTAAAAAAACTTTAAGCTTTAAGTACCTAGTTCTGATAAATTTTATTTCTTCTCTGACATCAATTAAATATTATAATTTTAAAAATTTGTTACGTAAGATTTCAAAATAATTTTTTTAATTTCTTTTTTAATTTAAGAATTTTTAAACCATAAAGACTTTTTTAGAAATCATGTTTGTTTTCATTTCGATAGTAAGACTTTTAAAAACGTTCGATCGCATGAAATAAATAATTGATTAAATTCAAAACTTCGCATGTTTTTTTTTTTTTTGTTTTTTGAGTATATTGAGCTGTAAAACGCGCATTTCACATTAATCGATTTATCAATATTTCTAAATTAGTGATAGATTTTTCCTAAAATAAAAACCATCAAAAGCACTTTTGTTGCATTTTAAATCTATGTCAAAAAATTCAGAAAATTCTATGGTGAACACTTAAGAAATTATGCGAGCTTGTGAAACTACTCTGCAATTTTCTATTCGATCATTGGTTGATAAGAAAGATGCAGAACAGTAAGATCCGCTGACTTTAATCTTGAATGCAACTAAAATAACATCTTTAAGGAAAGCCAGGCAGCAATCAAGACTCTCAAATCTTTCCAGGTCGCATCAAAACTGGAATGTATTGATAAGCTAAATATCTTAGATCAAAACCACCAGTCATGTATCCTATAGGTTTCGAGGCACTTAGGAATTACTGGAAACAAAATGACAAGTAAATGAGCCAAGAAGAGTCACTCACTTCTTTAGCTCAGAGCCTTTTTACGATCTCGGAAAAAGTAACTTCTTCTCTTTTACTCAGGTAGGGGCACAATGGATTTTTCAGGTCGCCGAGCTAAATCTTCTCCCAATAATAATTGATTGTTGAGATATCGGTGATCGAAGACAAAATGATCCATTTTGATTCAAAGTTCGATATCTCAGCGAGAAGTAGTTGCAACGAGGCTTACAAAAAATAATTCAAAATCTGGATAAACAAGTTAAACGGCCCATGAAGTGGTTTAGTCGGAAAAAATCTTTCCTAACTCATGAACCCCAAATAAGCGTAATTTTTTCCCCGCTACTTCTCTGATTGCCCGTTGCTTTGAAAATTGATTGCGAGTAGGACCCCGAAGTTGTGAATTTTTGTTTTTTTAACGACTGGACCATATTAACTGAGATACAGCCATTTGAAAATTCGCAAAAACTTTTTAAATTTGTTTGAACACTCAATTTTATCACTAGTGCAGCTAAATTTTCTGTATTTCAAAATTTAAAAATAAGAAAAATATTTCTAGCGCCTAGAATTAAATTTAGTAAGCCAAATTTTCAGTAGATTTTCGGCGCTTCAAAACCTATTTTACCAATGGCAACTTAAAGTTCATTTCTTAACTTTTGAATCATCTCTGGCTAATTGTCATAACATTTCCAGTTAAGGGCATTTCAGATTAGCGTTTTGGCAGATTTTTCAATTTTGAACAGATTGGTACGTGATTACCGTTCGGCAGTACGTAGATGCATTCGACGGCAAAATGATAAAAAGTATTTTCTAATAGCGGACGCTCCTCGGCAGGCAATGGCAAACATCCGAGTGTATTTCTGCTATGAAAAAGCTCCACATAAAAAATCATTTGCACCCAAATACCCAAAATGGGTGTATGCGCCAACTATTTATTTTTTATTTAAATATTTGCCCACTTTGCTCAAGCGAAACGCAACACTTTATATGTAAGTGTCTAATCCCAAACTAAATTTCCGACAATTGTTAATTGGCAAAAACAAAAAAAATTACATCTCACATTCTATTGTAGACGAACAACCCCATATAAATATGCACTCAAAACTCTCACTTACCTCATTCGTAGTGGTTGATGCATTTCTTTAATGATATTAGTTTGATCACTTTTCGATAATTAATGAATTTATATATAAATGAAGCCTTAATTAATTTTATTTATTAATTTAAAATTTCTTTTCGTTTAGTTTAATTTTCAGATTCGCTCCAAAAAATGCCGGTAAGTGCACAAATATTATTTTTAGTTTTATTATTCAAATTCGCATTCACTAGTTAACCGACTAGAACTTCGTATGAAAATATTAAAAAAATTTCGTTTAATCTGTGTCGAGCTGCTTTTCACTACTGCAAAACAGAATACCTGCTTGTCTAGCGAATTATGTTTAGAATTGAAAAGTTGAACGTGCGACTGCCGGAAATCAACTGAAAGCTCCTCATGCGGCATGCGCATAATTTATAGTCAGATTCATTAAAAAACAATAACAATAACATCTGTATGCCTTAAAAGTCTAGCCGCATAACGTCAATAGAATTGATTATTTACTTAACACATAATAAATGAAATGAAAATGATTAATAAAAAATATTATAAACAATTTGTAAAGAAGCTATTGATATCACTGAAACTGTCTATTTACTCATTTCACAAAATCAGATTGTATAAGTGTTGCCACATGTGACACGTATTTACACTAGGCGACATTAGCAGCGACGCACTTAGATTTTTCAATGCAACTCAACTTTCTGGCAGTGGATGATGACATTCTGCCTATGGGTGAGTGTAGAAGGCAACCGAGGGCTTGTCGTAGCACGCCGAAAACAGTGTTTTTCAAGCCGATTCAGCACGACTTAAAAGAGCTACTATAGGGAGTTACTCAGGTACTAGCTTGCACTTTACTCCGTGAGCGGATAGACTTTTCTTAATTTTAAAGTCCCTTATAAATAAAATACTTTCATTTTTTCATTGTTCGATTACCATGGAAAGCGAGAAAGAGGAACAGATAAGGGAAGATCTACCGAACGATCACCATTCACTGTTAAAAAACCGCTTTGAGCTGCTCATAAAATTCAGGAGGCGGGTGATATCCTATCCAGTTACTTCTGCAGACGTAGCAAAACAGTGAGAGGCTAATTTTTAGTCCTTAAACTCGTGAAAGCCACGCAGCTAAAAGTAAGGTGTTGAAATGATTTAAGATCATCTTCCAGGCAGCTGGTTAAAGTAATTCCAAGTTTGACCACATAACTACCTAACGAACCTATCCTAGCCAGTTAGGATACCCACAACAGTTTTATTATCTTTGAAAGTTCACTCGAGCGTTTGCAAATTGGGACACTCACCAAGCACTCGCGAAGCCCACCTGTCTAATTTAGAACTCAGCTAGTAAAGGGAGTCCCAATCCTCTTCTTGCGTGAGAAATCTCTTCTGCCGAGAGTCTTACAATTTACTGCAATGATACTTCATATCAAACTATCATATTTGGATGCGTCTAAAAGGGAAGCCAGACATTTCCTGATTAGTTTTGAGAACTGCATCCGCGAGCCAGAGGCCAAATTACTAGATAAAAATATTTAATGTTTTATGTTTTATACAGCCATATTCCCAAGGTTAGAGATGCAGATAAGCCAAAACAGTTCCCGCTTAACTGCACACTGAACATATGTATATGTACACAAACGACAATTTTTTTTAAAGAATTTTACTCTTATTTTAAATTGTTGTTATGGTAATAGGCAACAATTGAAAAGATTGATCGATGAGAATAATCTTACAATCAGTTGAGTCATTCACGATTTCTTGCAGTTTGAAAATAAATTTTAAAAGCTCTTAACAGACCACGGGCGAGGCCCAGCCAGGCTTCGATATCAAATGAAAATATTGAACTCGTTACTACAAGTTTGCACGATAACCCGCGTCAATCCGTGCGCAAGAGAGCGGATACCCTAGGACTACCAAAAATTATTGTGCATGAATTAGTGAGGAAGGATCTTAGACTTGACCCATTCAAAATTCAAATCGTGCGCTAACTATTATATAATAATTTGCGTAGATACTTTTCGAGACAATATTGGGGCAATTTCGTATGCTACAGGATGGAAAATTAATGAGCCTTCCCGCACGGAGCGTCTGCCAAGCGATCAACCGAATCGGCTGGTAGGGAAAAACTATCGTTAGACCTTCCCCTTCCACTAGAAACCGGTCCCACTTCGCTGCCAACAGCGGTGCAGTCAACATCGCTCCGCGCGTGAAAACTGTTTTAAAAGTGTGTTAGGATTTTGCAGTGGCGAAAACGCAGCGATCGTTGGAGCAACGTTACTCGATCAAATTTTGTGTAAAGCTAAACAAAACGAGTACCGAAACCATTGGGCTACTCAAGGAGGCTTACGGGGACCAATCTCTGTCCAGTGTTCAGGTAAAACGGTGG
This sequence comes from Anastrepha fraterculus, assembly GCA_037575425.1. Classification (NCBI taxonomy): domain Eukaryota; kingdom Metazoa; phylum Arthropoda; class Insecta; order Diptera; family Tephritidae; genus Anastrepha; species Anastrepha fraterculus. The sequence goes on along the minus strand of JAYXIM010037562.1, from coordinate 11,848 downwards.
TGAAATACCGCGTCGCCCGGGTTCGGCCCGACCTCGTCAACAATTGGACCCTTCATCACGACAATGCGCCGGCGCACACCGCCTTCCTCTGCACCTCTGCATTGGCCAAGATGGGGGTTTCGGTGCTTCCCCACCCTCCCTACAGCTCAGACCTGTCCCCTCCGGACTTCTTCTTGTTCCCGCGCCTGAAAAGAAAGCTGAACGGGAGGCGTTTCGACTTCATCGAGGCGATCCAAAAAACTGTGACAGCCGAATTGAACGCGATTCCGGCGGATGAGTTTAAAAAATGTTTCCTGCAGTGGAAGGACCGCTACCAGCGGTGTATTGACGCTCAAGGGTCCTATTCTGAAGAATATTAATTGTATAAGGCAAAAGGTTTAATAAAAATGCTTAAAAAAAATAAGGCGCATTACTTTTCAATCAAACCCTGTAATGAACCTGTACCTTTTGGAACGATTAAGTCCATTTTCATTTAAATGGAAGTGTGACTAAGTAAAATTGCAGCTATTGATCACCTAAATGACAGAACCTACTATTCAAATATTAAGAGCCAACTCACAACCCCAATGTGACATAATTCAAACATATTTTAAAGACTCTTTTCTACAAATAATGAGAGAACATCCTTCCTTCAGTACACGCACATGGTTTCAGCAAGATGACGCAACGCCGAACACTGCCATGGAGACCGTGGCGATATTGCATGGTATCTGCCCTAACAAACTGAAAAGCTGTTACGGTGACGGTGTCCTGGCCACCCAGGTCGTCCGATCTTACTCCTATGGACTCTTTCTGTGTGGGTACTTCAAAGGTCAAGTCTATGAAACAAACCTCCCGACCAGGTGAGGACTAAAAGAAAATATCGAAGACAGATTCCAAGAATGTATTCGACGTGACGGTCAACATTTAGAGGAAATAAAATCCGCACTTGTTTTCTTTGTAAACATTATCGAACAAAACTTTTATCATTGGTATTTCGTCTTGAAAACCACGCCATCCATGGCTTTGGACATCATGTTACATCTGCCACCCCTGGATATCTTCTGCAACTACTCAGCGGGCTTTAAGGCTCAGACCGAGCTTACAATGGAAGACTGTCACACATGGGCATTCAACCATACGGATATGCCCAGTGATTGGGATTATCACCCTCCCATTCTTTGCTTCGAAAAGAGTGAAAATTCCTTCTAGGTTGGAATGGCTTGAAGAAGATTCATCACCCATCACACCCGTTAAGAGCTACTAGGCTCAGGGTTATATTGCAAAGAGTTTCTTATCAGTGAATCCTTTAAACTACGGGATCACTGTAGTTTTGTCAAACGGAAATAAACGCTATTCATGAAGCTTTAAGATTGTTAGAGATAAACAGAATATCATCAATGGATATCTGCACTCTATCAGACAGCCAAACTGTCCTACGGGCCCTGTATGCATTCCAAATAACATCAAGGGGGTCTTACATTGTCGCCAATCTCTTAATGAAATGGCTAAACAATATCGCTCGAGTGATCTTATGCTGGGTTCACGGCCACAGAGATATACCAGGGAACTGTGGGCTGACCAACTTGCAAGAGAAGGTACCTGTATGCCAAACATAAATAATTGTGTGGGGTTACCTCCCGTAACTTATAAGCTTCTTGTTATGGACGCACTAATCAATTCTGCAAATCAAAGATGGATTAATGCCAATACCTGTGAAATTGCTAGACAAACATGGCCAAGGCTAAATCTACGTCAGTCGAAGAATATTGTGAAATTGAGTATACTCCAAATGAAGACCTTGGTAGGGGCCCTCACATGACATTGTCTCATAGGGAATCACGCCAGGAGATTAGGCGTTTACATACATGGCGTTTACATGCATTTCTGCCTTAGCTGCAGGAATGAAAAAGAGTTGGAAATAATTCAACACCTTTTTTGCACATGCCCGGTTCTAGCCAGAAGCAGGAACCGATATTTAAGATCCTAATTCTTAATGAATATAGATAATCTATACACTTTAGGTATCAACCACCTTTTACGCTTTGTCCAAAGCTCAGTATGGTTCAATCTGGAAGGAAAAATGTGGCCTAACCCCTGCGGCTCACAACGAACCCATTTCTTCGTCTAAGTGGCAACTCTGTACGATGGGGCATTAGCGATGCGGTTCCCAAACCTAACATAACCTAGTAATTTAGCTTTTAATTCTTAATTCTGTCATCGGACGCCCCGTATCACTAAAGTATAGAATTTTTCCAATTTCAACATTCGTTTAATATAGTCATCAATAGGTTGAAGAAAGAGTTCTATAAAAATCTGAGTTCTCAATTTTCAACGACTTCATCATTTTTGCTTGTTTTTTAAGTGCCATCATGAATGTTACTGACAGCTCAAAAAACCAAAACGTACATATATTTTTTGGTGCGTCGCTATTAATGCCGCAGACTGTATAAGTTTATGTCTGTGTCATCGAAATGGGTAGTCAAAGCATTCATTTATATTCGTTTTCAAAGGAATTCAGTTATGCTACGTTTGACCCATACGAAGATTGAATAATTGTTTACGGCAGTAATTATAAATTAACAGTTAAATAAGTGATAAAAATCAATTACATGACAGAATGACATTTAATCAGGTTAATTCATAAATCGGTGAAGTGTAGTGTCTATTTGAAATAAAATGGATTTGTAAAAAACTTTTTGTTTTATCATTCGAGGCGGGTATTGCGTTGGGTGCAATTTACAAAAACTTCGAGTGGAAGTTTTCTTATAGAATTAAAGCAAGTTTTTAGCATATTTCTGAAAATTTTGAGTCGGCCATAGACAATAAGGCGATTATTAATCGTCCCTTCATGTTGAGTTTTAAAAACGCCACCCAGAGGTTTAGTTAGGCTTGAAAGTTCAGGTGGGCAACACTAAAACGCACACTATAAAATGGAGGAGCAGAAGGGCAGTCGAAAGCCTATTAATGCCTACCACGCGGTTACCACTATTACATAAAAAAATTGTTGTTTTATAGCTCAATGTTTAATGCTTTCAATGAGCGTCGAGCTCGAATCGACCGAATGCTGGTCAACGCCACCCATTTATTTGAAGAAAAATTTGAAAGATTTCAATAATTACACCACTGCATTCCTTGTTTTTTACTTATTAATTTCACTTTTGTTAGCGCTCAAACGAGCTTTTTCGAGATCGAAATTTGATTCCCGCAAAAAAATCTATTTTTATATACAATAATAAATATAATACATAATTAACGACCGCCATAGCCGAATGGGTTGCTACATGACTACCATTCCGCGATGTCTGAATTTGGTATCCCCGCAAAACGAATACGGACCTCTCCGAGCCGTTTGATGCCAAACGAGGTTTCAGGCAGGATGACTCGCTATCGTGTGAATTCTTTAACCTGATGTTGAAAAGGATCGCTCAGGCACAATATAAATATTATGAGAGCGTACGATTGTTGGCGTGTGCCGATGATATTGACATTATCGGCCTTAACAACCGCGCTCTTAGTTCTGCCTTCTCCAAACTGGATAAGGAGGCATCTCTGAATCTCTAGAATCTCTCTTGCCAACAAGTGCTACTTTGGACTAAGTAGGCAACAAAACTAACACTCTACAAGGCTCTCATCATGCCCGTCCTACCGTATGGCGCAGAAACGTGGACGATGATAATATCCGATGAAGCGTCCCTTGGAGTGCTTTAGAGAAAGATTCTGCGGATTTTTGGATCTTTGCACGTTGATGACGGCGAGTATCGCAGGCGATAGAACGATGAACTGTATGAGCTTTACGACGACATAGACATAGCGCAGCGAGTAAGGATCCAGCCGCTATGCTGGCTAGGTCATGCCGTCCGAATGGATACTAACGCTCCGGCTCTAAAAGTATTCGGTGTGGTATTAGCTGGAGGTAGCAGAAAAAGAGGAAGACCTCCTCTGCATTGGAAAGATAAGGTGGAGAAGGACATGGCTTCACTTGGTGTGTCCAACTGGCGCCGGTTAGCACGAGAAAAAAACGACTGGCGCGATTTGTTAAACTCGGCTAAAATCGCGTAATAAATTATTGCTCATTATTGCGATCTCACGAAATAACGTGACCAACAACGAACGCATGACAGGTTGACCGACGACTGTCGATGACTTCAATGAAATCGATGTTCTAACGCATGTAAATAGTTCCCATAATACTTCTATTCTTCAAGCAAACTGAAAATGTGTATGCAAATACGAATCGTTTGATATGAAATATTTACAATGAAACTACTTGTAAGTAAACATGAATGGGCGCATGTAAAATATAATATTTAGTATGAAAAGTAGCTTATACAAGCCGGTACTATAAATCACTGTTTTGTTGCACTTTCTTACGTATGCCACTGGCAAGGAAAATAGCTAATATTAATAAAAAATTTGTAGAAATGTAAATTTAAACAACGTCCCCAACAAAATAGGCAGGCTTGGATCTATTGGTGGAAATCGCTGGGTTTGCGTGTTTATGATTAATAATAAATTATTTATCAGGCCGCGTGATGGTTTAATATGGGCGAACAAGAAAATGATCTGATCGAAATAATACGTGCGAACCAGGAGTGTAAGTTTTCGACTTCTTCGATCCCGGAATTTTCTGGATGTCGGTATTATAGTCCCGAGATTCCGGGGCTAGTCTTGAGATTAAGATATTACTTATTTTGCAGTCTTATAAATATTATAAGGAGACTTAGCATTGCGACGTGCAAGATCTATCGTTGCCACTTCATGAATTCTGAGTATTTCCCTGAGCCCAACTTCCTAAATTAATTTTACTATAATATTTTGTCTTATTTTATATAAAGCTGCTCCTCTGATAAAACATCCGGCACCCAGGGGCTTGTGCCGCTTATGCACTAGAGCTAGGCACGACGCCACGCTTAGGGGTTTCATCTGCTCGGTATGGAGCATGCAAGTTCAATTAGAGTATGTTCCCGGTTTGGTAAGATGATGTTTCAATATAAAATGTCCTGTTAGGTTTGTGATTTTAAAATTATTCTTATTTAATCCCATACAACTTTAGTTTAGGTTAAAGCTACCTATCAATGATTTTGCTTGCGGTAAACTCGACTGATTATCCCATAATTTTCTTTTGTGTCTCTTCTATACTTCCTTAATAAGTCTCAAAATGGATCTGGGCACATAAATAGGGTGGCCGCCCTTTCCTTGGCTAATTTATCTGTCATTTCATTCCCAGTAATTCCCATGTGCCTGGGAACCTATGAGATACTTAACTGGTTGTCCTGGCCTAAAATAGTTAGCTTACAAAGACATTCCAGCACATCTCAGTGTACTCATATTTCTATTGCGTAGACTTCCACTTCAAATAATTTCTTGCCTAGCACTTCCGAGTTTATTTTCCGCGGTCCACAGATATCTTCTTTTCCCTTTGAGGGATCCATCCGTGTCCCATGCTATCATGTTCTGGTTTATCTTGTTGCTTTTGAATAACCCTTCCCGAGTCTTTTTGTTGCCCTGTTCGATCTTAAAGGGCTTGAGAAAACTGATCGTCGGAAGCATCATGTGCCATGGCATTGAGATCTCAAGGTTTAGTTCAGCAAGAATATCAAACTTCCGATTTGGGGAACAACTGAGACAATGGGATTAGATATGAATGAGAAGAGGTGTGAGTTAGATCCAACTCAGTATTTTTTGTGTTAATTTATACACCGTGAAAGTTTTGGCGTTTACTGATATGGTATAATAACTTGGGATATGTTGAAAAACGCTCTATGAAAAAGTCTTAAAAACGTGATTTCTACCACAGAGTGTGGGAAACGTGAAGTACTTTTCAAGTTTACTCTTATGCTATATAACACATTTTCTGCTCTATTTCACTTGCTTCATAAGAAATCACAAATTCCGAAAATTTCGGGATTATTGACAAAGCCAGAAACCCTGCCACATGCTTAATGCGAACACGCGCTGGGGTAATCTGGAACAAAAACGAGAGCGTGTTGCATAAAACACTGTTTTTATCCGAGATAAATTTTCAGATCTAAAGAAAAATCTTATTAATAGAAAATTTATCGAAAAATGTGATTTAATTAAATTTAAGGTTGAGCTGAAAACTGTGGCAGCTAATGCGCTAAATTTTTTGGTCGTAGAGTTTTAAATTTTATTATCAATTATGTTAAAAGAAATGAAATATACTTGACGGAGCTAATAACTCGGCAGTTGAGCGAGACATCGTGCAGCATACAAGTTCTGGGCGGTGTAGTTGCAAGTTTTCTCTGTTGTGTGTTGTGTGTTTCACTTAGACCAAGCAGGATGGCGGGTGAAGCACCCCATAGTTCTGTTCTTTCTTTTTTTTGATTTGTAGAACAAAGTTCTTATAGGAAAAATGCATATTGAATAGAAAGTTAGAAATATACCGACGTAATTCATTGTTGGAAAGGGAATAGCATGGGTTTCTTGATGGTGAAAAGTAGTGGAATGAAGGTTAAATCTTACCATAAGGATCGAAAGGGTCCATTAAGGTCGTAATTTGTTCTACACGATTTAAACAAGGAAGACCGAAAGTCTTTAATACTCTGTTCCCTGTCGAGTATTAAAGAATTAAGGTTAACTTCCGATAGAAGAAATGGGTTAGAAATTGGCCCTGTGAGCTGAGTCAAAAATATTATTTCTATTTTTCTTCAACTACCAAGAATGGGGAAATTGGTGAGCTTTTGAGTGAGCTTTTGTAGCCTGTTGTCTGACGGGAAATATAGCGACTCTCATAAAAAATCGCTTAAGTCAAAAAGTAAACTGGTTTTTTTAATGTATTCTAGCTTATCGATGTTAATTTTTAGCTTCTGCTTTATCATGCATTAGTTCTACTGTCTGGTTCACAAGATCTGAACAAAGACTAAAAAATACGAATACTCGACAGAAAGGATAGGCAGGTCAGAGTCGTATCAGACGACAGACTCTGAGTTTGACCTTCAGCGAGTGGTAGTAGACACAAGTATTCCTCTAAACGAAATGTACACTGCGATTGACTTGAGCGTAATCGTGGAAACCAATAGAAGGTGGTCTCTGACTTCTAACTGCAGAGTCTCCAATGCGTTCTTGATGAAACTGAATCCTAAAAAGATAAAATGTCTGCTTGGAGTCAACAGATCAACTACCAACGTCCTCACATGTATTATAACAGGTCACTACACTATTGGCGCCCCAGCCAGCAGAATGGGTGCTTCTCACAATGACTTCTGCAGGAGTTGTGGTGAATCGTGTTGAAGAGGAAATTGAGTCGGTACAACCCCTCATCTGTGAATGTCCTGCACTTCAAAAATCCGTGCCAAATATCTTGGCGAATATTTATTTGAAGACTTGGGAGTCACTAGTTACCTTCTTAAAAGATCTGATTTAAGCAACTTAGTTAGGGGATGCTAATCAAATGTAGGTATCACAATGGTGCTTAGGGCCACTGACTGTCTTGTCTTTGGCAAGCAACCTGGCTAACCTAATCTAACTTAGTCTCTGCTGGGGAAAATAAAATTAAAATGCATTCACCAAATGCAAATATCTTCTACAAAAACAATTTAAATAAAAATACTGAATAATTTTTCAAAAATATTTTCAAATACAAAATGCGTATTCGGAATTTGACATCAAATTTATCTAGCAGAAATTTCAACATAATTTTTTTATATTAAAAATGTCATAAATAATATTATATAGGTATATATAAATGTGAAAGTTTGTTTGTAAAAAGTATTTCAAACGACGTCTCTATATGTTCTTTTAAAATAAAACATTTAAAAAATTAGATTTTTTCAGGTTTCTCTATTTTTATTAAAAATATGGCCCTTAACAATGAAACAGTGTGAAAAATTACATCATTTAAATGCCCACCATAAGCACGTCAATAGGTAAGATCCTATGAATCACTGTGATTTCATGAATGCCTAACAGTTGAGGGCGTTGAGATATCGATATTTAACGTTGTTTCGCAACATTTTGGGCTACAGCAACAATATTCTCAACAGAACGTCTGGTTTTTGGTCTGCCCGTCCTTTTTATATCCTCGGCAGAACCAGTTTCTTGGCACTTTTCCACCAATCTTTGAGATTTCGATTCGTTCGGACGATTATTTCAACCACAAAAATCACAACCATTTTCATACTAAGTGCAAAATTGCACATCCACTTACTTCACAAATGCCAAAGATGATATAAAAACAAGGAAGAAAGGTACCGTCTAGGAATTATTATTAAAGACCCTTTATAATTAAATAAACATTAAACATCTTTACGCAAATGCTTGTAATGCTCTAAATTTTATTATATTTATGTATTTACATATTTACAGTTGATTATATAATGATTAATAATCACCGGATAGCCAAATAATTCGAATCGGGGTTTTACATCATCAAAGCCTTCAGCAATCCGATTGGTCGGTTTCGCTCAGTTCGCTCAAAGAAATATTTTGACTGACTAGCGCATCCTTTGCCGTTTTGATAATATCTGCACTTGGCACGCGCTCGCGTGTAAGTATCCAGACAAACGCTGAAAAGATTAAAAATAAGTAAGAGAGGATTAAAATAAGCATAAATTAGTATGAAAAAATCGATATATAAGAGGTATGTCACTATGTAGATATTTAAAAAAAAACTTTACTTAAAAGATGTCCAAATAATTAAGCTGCGAAATGTGTTCAAAGAAACTTTACCTTAATACTTTGAGAGGATTACTTAATTAGCATTACTGAGAACTAATGAGTGTTATGAGGGTAGAAGTCCTTACATCTCATAAAATAAAGTTAAGAAAGTTCCAAAATATGTCTGTAAGTCTTTCCAAATTATATGGAGGCCCTTTCCTTGGATTTGGTAAGGATCGCCGTCAACATTAACAGCTCGCTTCTTTTCTTTTTTGAAGGCGTATGTGATCGAGTTATATCAACTTTTCATTACCGTTACCTGGGAAAATTAGTTTCACATACTTTGGAAATGAATTTCTATAAGCGCCATAGAGATAGAAGTTGTTTCGTGGTGAAATAGTAAAGAAAACTAAAAAAACTGGCTGTTTGACTTGTGAATTTTTTTGCAGAGGGGCTGCCTATTAAATGAAGGTTCTCAAGAAAACGACGTATGTACTTACTTGTATTTCATAACTAAATGAAACTTATCAGTTAATTTTCATATTTTCAAAACAAAAATAAATCTCGTCCCCATTGAGTCACGTGCGCATTTGATGATGCTTGATACAATTACGAAGATTAAATCAATTGAATCAGTCAGAGAATTAGCCATAGAAGCATTGTGGGAAATTGTGTAGCTTATGAAGTGGCCATGCAGAGTACCATTGAGTTGATAACCATTCGGACTGCTCTTAGGCAGGTTAGACTTGCACTACTTTACAAAATCTTTCTAGTATGAGAGAATGAATAATTTTTATTAATTACTTTAATTAGTTTTTGAATACATCTCAAGTGCTTTCAGGGCTTGGAAGCAGACTCCATCGGAATTCTTTATCACCAGGCAGTGTTTCCGTCAGCACTTTCTATCGTTCCTCTATATCCTTGTACTTAAATTTCTTTACTTCTACTAATTTTAGTGGAGGAACATTAATATATTAGCCAATTTCTTTAGTCAGCTGCCTGAGAGTATTCACCCCTTCTTTTGTTTTTTAAGTCATAAAAGATTTTCGTGTCCTATCATACTGAGACAATTTCTGTAGTCAGCTTGTGATCTGAGAGTGCTCACCCTCCCCTACACCTTTTACATCAGGAACCCTTTTTTTTTTAATATGGATCGATGTTAGAGAGGCGTTTGCAAATCTTGCCTTCCTAAAAACACGACTTGATAATTTTTACAATATATTTATTTGCTTGATCTGTGATAATGTCGTGAAAAATACTCCTCAAGAGTTTGAGTTTACGTTAAAGCTTATATTATTGTTGAAGAAGGATGTGTTCGCAGGGCATTGAATGTAAATCTTTCTTTAGTTTTGCTGGAAAATAAGAAATAGAAACTTTAGAAATGAATTTGCCTACAGCTTGACTTAAACACATCCTTTGAGCAGGTGTTTGCTTTTTGCACTCAATTAACAAATAAATCTGCGACTCGAATTATGGTGTAAACCTATGGTAGAGCTTCTTTAGTAAAATAAGGTGTCATAAATGATTTTAACGCTATAGAAATAGTGATTTCGATGTAGAGGACAAGGAGCATTTCCCAGTGCAGAAGCTTGAAGACGTAGAATTGCTGCTAGTAAAGTGAGAGAGGTGGGTATTTTCTGAGCTCCTAAGCCTGAAAGAAATCATCGCAGGAACGCCCTACCTAGCACTTTTATGCATTTGAATAAAAAACTATTTTGAAGCATCTTAACGTTCGGCCACATGTTATTCATGTCAGATAAAACCTACATGGCAACCCTGTAATTAGTATGATACTACAGTAGTTTATTTAGTGGGTATTAAATACTATTTCTTTGATTAGGTATTACGAGTATTCCAATTATGCAATAATTGTTTTAAATTGCATTTAGATTAAAAACCTACAAAGTGTTCATATAAATAAGCAGATACGGGGCATAAGCTAAATACTGTAAATAGTGAGTTTTAAAGTCCCAATTATGGAAATATTTAATGGCACTTTATGTAACTTTAGATTACGCGTATTGAGCGATTTGGAAATATGTAAATATGTTCATACAGTTATTAAAAAAGTTGACACTAATTAGTTATGTTATTCAGCTAATAATATGCACTTATATACATATTCATACATTAGGGTAGCCCCTTTTTTCAAAAGAAAACCTATTTATATATTAGCAATGCCACCGTTGGAAATAACTCAATAGTTTACGTCTGTCTAAGCACATATATTTTATAATTATCTACATTAGGGTAGTCAATTTTTTTAAGGTAGTACATTTTTTTTAAATTTATGTTATATTGCTTGTGAATAAACTAAAGTTGTCTAATTCTTGTACATTAAGAAATTTCGCTTCATAGTTTAGTCGATGATTATGAACATTAGGGTAGTACTCGTACGATTTTTTTAAGCTAAAAAAAAATTATGTCCTTTTTGTATATTATTATGTAAAGTAGTTTGGGGCTCCCAAAGAAATGTGTGTGTAAATGTACATTAGGATAGTCCAAGTTTTTTCTATTTGTGTTTGCCGATGTCTCCTTTGAATATAATTTCGTAGTTAAGCGTTATTTTATATTGCATGTGAGTATACTAGAGTGGTCTAATTTTTGTACATTAAGGAATTTCCCTTTATAGTTTAGTGGATGATTATGCACATTAGGGTGGTTCGTTTTTTTAGTTAAAAACAAATTTGTGTCCCTTTTGTATCCAATTAGGTACTTTGGGGCTTCCAAAGAAATGTTTTTGTAAATGTACATTAGGATGGTCCAATTTTTTTAATTTTAAGAATTTTTTTATTATATTTTTTTATATTATATAATTTCGCAGTAAAGCGGTTTCAAAGATATAAATTTACATATTTTGCAAATGTATTAGGGTAGTAATTTTTTTAAATTTATTTTATATTGCTTGTGAATATACCAGAGTGGTCTAATTTTTGTACATTAAGGTATTTTGCTTCATAGCTTAGTCGATGATTATGCACATTAGGGTAGTCCATTTTTTTATTAAAAACAAATTTGTATCTCCGTTGAATATAATTAAATAATTTAGGGTTTCCAAAAAATGTCCCTATAAAAAAATATTAGGGTGATCCAATTTTTTTACTTAAAAAATTATTGCGTTCAGCTATGTCTCCTTTGAATATTATTTTCTAGTTAATGTAATGTTTTAAAGACATAATTTCATACATTTCGCAAATGCATTAGGGTAGTACATTTTTTTAAATTTAATTTATATTGCTTATGAATATTC
>JAYXIM010037561.1:0-22157 GCA_037575425.1 Anastrepha fraterculus | reverse complement strand
ACTTATACACAACTTTTACTACGATTTCTTATACCCGGGTACAGGTGTGGCCAGTAGCCTGTTTTACCCGTTTTTTCTCATTTTTTCTGAGAAACAAGTTATTTTTTTTAATGCAATGTTGTAGCTGACTGTCTTACGAACATTTTAAGTAGTTATAAACATATATGTGTAGCCTGCTTCTAAGAATTGCGCGCATTCTAAGTTATTGCTAAGAAGTCAATAATTTCTATTATTGTTAGAATTTTTAGAATACAACCTTTTTCGCGCACTCTTAATTATTTGGAAGAAGACATCATATTGTACCCTTGCTAGAATTTGCTGACAAACAACATTTGATATAATCCAACTACCTGGCAGGTAAGGAATGCTTCCAGAAACTTAAGGTATATAAACGGCAGTTTTGCGAGTTTATATTCATTGTAAAGCGTTCTTTTGAAGTGTGAAGTTGATTTATATTTGTGAAAATAACAAGTCAGAAATATTTAAAATATTAGAACATGGATAGCAAAAGGAACATGAATTTGTCTTCGAATATATGAGGTAAATACAAATAACTCAAATGTAATTTCATAAATGAAATAAAAATTAATTATTTTTATATAGATTATCTGACGCTGAAAAACAGCAGTACATACAAGTACATGTTTGACGAAATCTCAGATGATAAATTATTTGAGTTTTTCGACCCTGAAGGACAATTTTTTTACATCCCTAAATCTACTGGAAAGCTTGTCATCCATGAATTTGACGGCAGTTGGAACTCTGCGGAAAAATAAGCCCTACATACCAAAAGAGATGTTAGCACACAAAGATCGTGCAGAGAGGTCAAGTACATTCGGTTTTAGGCCCAACATATCCATATGCTCCTATGTGCCGAAAAAAAAAACAAGGCAGTTATATTACTATCATCAATGCATGACGATGATCACATTGGCGAAAGCGCCAAACCAGAAATGATTGAGTTTTATAACAAGACAAAAGGAGGAGTGGACGTGATGGACCAATTGCTTGGAGAATATACTTGCCAAAGGATGACAAAGCGTTGGCCGTTGTCCCTATTCCTCAATATGATTGATTTGACGGCATTGGCAGCGTACATCATATATTATGAGAATAATCCCAACATCAGATGCACCAATGCGAAGCGTAAGAGATTTCTTCGCCAGCTCGCCAAGGTACTGTCTATGCCCATAATTGAAGAGCGGTCGGTGAATCAGCAAGTGATGCAGAACTTCAACACGAAAATTGCAGTCGCGAGTTTCATAAGTACGGCCTTGCAAGGAAGTGCTGACAATAGGCCATCAACGTCTGCAGCTGCTGGTGAAAAACCAAAGAAACAGCAGGTGGGAAGCTGGTTTCTCTGCTACATCCATGACCAACACAGAAGACGAACGCGTAACATGTACAGAATGTGTCAGCGCCCAATATGCATACAGCATTCTTCACATACATTTACATGTAATAATTATGAAAATAATGAAGACAATAGAATAATTTAAATTTGTTTGCATATTTAGTTATAAGAAATAATCAATAAAATAATATTTTATAAAGAAAATAATAAATAAAAATGTTTTTCTTTCAAAAATGAGAAAAAACGAGAAAAACAGCTACTGGCCACAACTGTACCCGGGTAAATATAAGAAGTCATAGGTGTCATCTTTGAAAGCATATATCTCATCAATGCATGGACCTAGCATGACACCAACCGACGTATATTTACTTCGTTTTCCTCTATCAAAAATTTCAAGTCAATATCTTTAGCGATTTAGGAGCTACATCACTCCAAAGTAGCTACTGGCCACACCTGTACTTGGGTATAAGTCCTAGGGTTAAAGAAAGTGATTTAAAATCTATTAGCACACTCGTGGATCCATAAGACGGAGGTGGCTCGTTAAAATTAAGTGATTGTAGAGCATAATAGGAAAAAGCTGCTTTGAACTCTTGTGATCCTTTGGAAGTAAACAGTGTAAATTGTATTCGAAATTGCTGAGGCTTAATTCAGCTTTGATCTAATTGGATAATTATGAAACGTTTTTATAGTATATATATATACTATATATATTTCGGCCGCCGTAGCCGAATAGGTTGGTGCGTGACTACCATTCGGATTTTACATAGAGAACGTCGGTTCGAATCTCGGTGAAACACCAAAATTAAGAAAAACCTTTTTTTCTAATAGCAGTCCCCCTCGACAGGCAATGGCAAACCTCTGAGTGTATTTCTGCCGTGAAAAAGCTCCCCATTGGTTATTTACAATTTATTAAAACAATTTTTTGAGTACAATATCAATTACATACCGGCATAGAAGATGGCGCACTCTGTATACATGGTATACATACAGGGTGCTTACACCCTTTTTTGGATATTTGGCCGAGCCTCTCCTCCAATTTTGAAGCCGACTCCGAACGGCAGATATTTTTTATGATCTTGTTCATAACGTTGCCGAAAGTCCAAGCTGGAATAGGCCTTAGGAATAATGTAACTAATGTGATTAACAAAGGAGAATCCTGAGTCAAAAGAACATCCAGATTCGAAAATTATGTACAACAGAAGATGAGTATTATAAATAGTATATTTATGTATGCATCTAATTAGATGCAATCGGATTTACGATTTTAACAATGGTCATGTAGAAGCATTTACTGATATTCAGCGACTATTTGTTTCTGTTACTGCATTCGTATAGATTTTTTAAACCACTTTGCCATATCGAAACGTCCGAAATGCAGGTAATTCTGCTGAAAATTATTAAATTATCTGCATAGAAAGTAACCAAGTAAACGATTGGTATTGATAGAAAGCTCAAATAATAACGAATCAGGGTTTGAATTGATATTACAAATTTCGGCATATAAGGTTCGGTTGAAGAGGCTAAAAACATGAACCTTAACTGGAAACTTAATTTCTCAAGCACCTTTTCCACAACAATATGTTATGCGAATCCGCATCGAAGGATTTAAAAATCTACGCCAATCACGCCTACTTGATGACTAATTATGAACTATGAAATGCAAAATTGGTATATAGTTTCTTTCATCATTCTTGGAACTAGATTTAAAAATCGGAGTTATGGATGTAACTTTCTAGCGGCCAATAAATTCTCCTGTAGCAAGGGAAATATTGAAAGTATATTTGTGAACTTTACCTTGGGTGAATACACCCAAATAAGCGTAATTTTGGTGCTAGAAATTTAAGAATGAAGTTAATTTTATTTACTGTTTGAGAGGTGTTATTGCCGTAACTATAGAAAATGCATCAATTGCAAAGAAAAAGTACCCGCGTCCATTAATTTTAGTCACTAATGGATTGGAGCGATTCCATGCCAAGTGATTCAAGTATTTTCGACATTTTTTTTCTAAAAAATAGTTTATCTATAGTTTTGAGTATATACAAAGTAAACTGAACAAGTTTTGAAGGAAAAAACATAATAATTTTGAGATCTACTATTTGATCTTGAAAATTTTGGTATGTAGTTTTTTCAAGTGAATCATCTTCGAATTTTTTTTAATTTTTATATTTTTTTGTTTGCTTATTTTTAGGATAAAATATAAATTTAAAAAAATTGTTTACTAAAAAAATTTAATTTTTATTAATAATTTGTTTCATTTAAATTAATTATGAAAAACACCCGTCCCAAAATTTTCGTCTAATTTTTTTCATTAATAGTTGAGGCGAACAATGGGACCAATTTGCTATCATGTCGCAAGTAGATCTCATATAAATAAATGTAAACATCAAAAAATAAAATGTGTTTTAATCTTTAATCAATTTAAGTTCTTTACATGGGAAGTTAGGATATCTAAATGTTTTGCTTATTTTCAATATTTATTTTCTTTTTCTCTTAGTCTTTCAAAATTAAAAATTTTGGTTAATTTAAGTTAGGGCTCTTGATATCGAATTTCGTTGCTCGTTACTCAACCGCACAATTGTGTTTTCAAAATCTTAGGGCTTTTGAACAATTTGAGAAGATAAAAAAAAGTTGTCAACTTTATTAGTTAGCATTTCTTTATGGTACTGTGTATAAATAATTTTTAAAACTTAGAAAAAATATTCTGACTAAATGAAATAATCGAAGCAAACATCGCTCAAATTAATCCAAACAACTCAATATATCTACTCGCGCTTGAAAGCTTTTGAGTTATGGACCATCGAATAGGTGTACGGGTACTTGTTGCTCATACGCCCGGGCTGTTCGAAATTGTGCGAACAAAATCGAGAGCTGTAATTAGAAGCGATAATATTATTATATATAGGTATGATGGACTTAAAAGACATCAGCGGGGCAACCAAAAATATATTCCACTCAAACCACTTCGATCAAGTAGCATCAGTGGGGAAGCTGATTTGTTGCTTTTCTACTTATTTCGTCTCTAAATTGTAAATCGTTGTTTATTTTTAATAAATAAAATACTTTGCGCTTGTTGCTTTTGCTCTACTGCTACTACTTTTGCAATGTGCCTTGTGTCTTTTAAAAAAATCCGTAATGATAACAATATGATTTGCTAAGTGCGCATTTATTTTTAAAGCTTATTCTGAGCACGAACGAGCATACATGTTTCGATTGCTAGAATAAAAGTGTTCAAAAAGCAATTAGATTTTACATTTATTTATCTACATTTTATTACACTAAATTGCAATAAATACTAACCTTGTTACTCGAAATCTATCTAAAGATTCTAATTAAAAAATTAGAAGCTTTGATGTAATTTTTAAATTTGTTTGAATTTCCTCACAGTTGAAATTTAGATGTACATTGTTGGAAAAAATAATAGAAACGACAATCACTCCATATTTCATATAAAATTTTTAGTTTGTAAGTATGTACCTATTTACGCAGATACACACTGTGTAATATTGTTTGATAACGGTACTTTATTTTGTCTTGTGTTTATGTGCATAATCGCAAATATTTAGGCTCAGTATTCTTTTTGGTGCAGAACCGCGTGTTTTAGTTGGAAAAGAAATAGAAACGTTTCGGAAAAATTTGAATAGCTACAGTTAAAATTAATAATATACTGTTATTTTTAAACTGTTTGATATTTTGTTGGAAAAGTATGTAAAAAATTATATTTATTATTGTCTTGTTCATAAAATATTTCTTATCTTATGAATATTACATTCAGAATGGGACGTGGGAAACACTGTACTGTTAATGAAAGAGAAATTATAAAAAAACTAAAAAGTGATGGCCTTTTTATGTCACGGATTGCCGATTAAATGAAATGCTCAAAAAAAAAGGTGTTTTCTGCGATTAATTTTAAAATTACAGAGGAAAACCGAGGACGAAAGCGCGCAACATCAAAGAACTTTGACCAACTGCTTATACGAGAATCGAAAACAAAAACCATTTTTATCCTCAGAAGAATTGAAAAATGTTTTACAAGCGCCAGTAAGCAGTCGAACAATAAGAAATAGATTAATATCTGGGGGATTAAAGGCCTATACTGCAAGAAAAGTACCATACCTTGGCAGAAAAAACATAACCTGCAGATTATCGTTTGCAAAGAAACATCTACTGCGTGCAAATTGGAAAAACGTATTATGGTCAGATGAAACAAAGATTAATTTGTTTGGGTCTGATGGCAAGGTACATGTAAGACGACCTAAAATCTCTGCAAACGATCCAAAGCACGATTGAAGACCGTGAAGCATGGAGGTGGTAATATACTACTTTGGGGATGTTTTTCGTCGGCAGGAGTTGGTCCTTTATTCTGGACTACGGACTGCGTAAATATTTTAAATAATGTTATGCTTCCATATGCCAAAGAAGAAATACCATTGATTTGGGAGTTTCAACAAGATAACGACCCAAAACACTTCTCTAAACTGGCGAAGAAATGGTTCCAGGATAACAATGTAAAGTTGACTTGAATCCAATAGAGCACCTTTGGGGCATTCTGAAGAAGAGAATTGCCACCTATAAGGCAAAAAATAAAGCAGATTTGTGGGAAAAAGTCCAGGCAGAATGGTTTAGTATAAACCCATCAGTTTGTGCTAAGTTAGTGGACTCAATGAGCCGGCGTTGCACCGCAGTCATTAAATCCCAGAGTGCAACAACCAAATATTAATTTGTTTACAATTTTAAAAGTTTTGTTTAATTATCTTAAAGAAAAATACTTATGTTTAATAGCTTTAAGGACGCCGTTACTATTATTTTTTCCAAGGACAATAAAATGAACTTCATGATTTCTTTTTACAAAAATGTAGCAAGAGTTGAGTACCTCTATTTTTATATATAAAACTGTTTCTTTATAAAAAGATATGAACTTCAACAGCAACAATTATTTTGCAAGAAATATACCCAAAAGAAAGAAAAATTCACGTCATTTCTATTATTTTTTCCAACACTGTATATGTCCTTTCATGTAGAATATAGTTTCATAAAAAATTATTAAAATTAAATTATAAACAAACTAATTGTAACTGATTCCATGTACTATACGTATAAAACTCACAGTCCTATGACTACGGAAAACTTAGAAAAAGATTTAACGATTAAAATTATGTTTTATAATACACCCACTTTTAACTCTGCGATAGTCAATTTGAAATCCATTTCATCACAAAAACAGTGTTTTAACTTTAAAATGAATAGAACGTAAACCTTGATTCAAAATTCTACTACATCTCAAACTCGTCGCAAAAGAGAATTATTGAATTAAAAGACTTGGGTGTTTATTTTGACGCTAAGCTCAATTTCACCATCCACATAAACTATATTCTTTCTAAATCGTTCAGAATGTCAACCTTTATTCATCGAAATAGTTCTTCGTTTTCTGATCTCTATACTCTAAACTGTTAAACTCGTCCTTAGTTCGGTGCAGGTTAGAATACGCGGTATCCGTTTGGAGACCGTTTCATGCAGTCCACGTATACAGGGTTTGATTGAAAATAAATGAGCCTTCTCGCGCGGAGCGTCTACCAAGCGATCAACCGAATCGGCTGGTGAAGGAAAATGATCGTTGGACCTTCCTCTTCCACTAGAAACCAGTCCTAATTCGCTGGCACCAGCGGTGCAGTCAACATCGCTCCGCGCGTGAAAGCTGTTTTAAAAGTGTGTTAGGATTTTGCAGTGGCGAAAATGCAGCGATCGTTGAAGCAACGTTACTCGATAAAATTTTGCGTAAAGCTAAACAAAACGCGTACCGAAACCATTGGGCTACTCAAGTAGGCTTACGGGGACCAATCTCTGTCCAGTGCCCAGGTAAAACGGTGGCACAAGTCGTTCAAGGAAGGCCGGGATTTAACGCGATTCCGACGGATGAGTTTAAAAAATGTTTCCTGCAATGGAAGGACCAGCGGTGTATTGACGCTCAAGGGTCCTATTTTGAAGAATATTAGTTGTATAAGCCAAAAGGTATAATAGAACTGCTTAAAAAAAAATAAGGCTCATTACTTTTCAATCAAAGCCTGTATATAAATAGATTAGAATCTGTTCAGGGAACTTTGTGCGTTTTGTATTGAACTTAATGTAATGCGTTGTCCCATTCTGTTCTATTACTCGCGTCTTCAGAGTCTAAGCGTGTTCTGTTGTCGATGTGCTTCCCCTTCGATATTTGTGCGCGCTCATTAGATTGCCTGTATCTGCTCAATAAAATTTATTTTAATGCTCCCTCATGCATTTTCCGTTGTAAGGAATTGTTTTTTTGTGGGTGCTGCTAAAACAATTTTTGAAATGAATGCTATGTTTAGAGGAACGCTAGCTCAATTTCATGCTCATTCTTATTCCTCAGACTTTGATTTTTCTTATCTTAAGTTTACCCTCAAGAAGTTACTTATAATACTCTTGTCATAAGGTATTTGTTTGTATCTATCTATTTTATAGTATTTTATAGTTAGCATCCTGTTTGTTGACTAATAAATACATACAAAAATATTGAAATAAGGTTCTAAGTTGCTCCTTCCTTTAAGGCCAAAATATAGATTAAATTTTCACATGAAAAGCTTTTTGCTCTCTCATTTTGGCTAGAAACTAGTGTTCACAATGGGCATAATTTTAAAAACTGATTTTAAAATAGAATTTATTTTTAGAGAGAATGTGTTTTAATATTGGACTATCACTACGGTTAATGCAGGCATACTTTAAGGTTTACAAGGATTTTAAAACTCTTCTAGGGCATACTTCTGCTCAAATATGAACGAGACTGATTTAATAAAACACAAACGGTTAATTATTCTTCAATTTTTATTTTATCTCCTTCAAAGTAATGACCATAGGAGGCGATACACATATGCCAACGTTTTTTCCAATCATCATAGCATTTCTGGAAGGCCGATTTCGGTATGGATTTCAGTTCCTTCTTCGAATTCTCTTTTATGACTTCGATTGCCTCAAAATGTTTTCTACCGAGCGGCAACTTGAGCTTGGGAAACAGGGAAAAGTCACATGGAGCCATATCATGCGAATACGGAGCTTGCGGAACGATATTAACATTCTTTTTGTTCAAATAATCGCGAACAAGACGTGATGTGTGAGCTGGTGCATTATCGTGATGCAAGAACCATGACTTATTGTCCCACAATTCCTTCCTTTTAAGACAAATGTTCTCGCGCAAACGCTTTAAAACGTCTAAATAATAGTCAGCGTTAACCGATTTTGCGATTTGTGCGATTTTCAAGCACAATTTCCTTTACTTTTCCGCTGTTTTCGTCGTTTACTGATGTTGCTGGACGACGTTCATGAGGCAAGTTTTCAACCGATGTACGGCCCTCTTTGAACGATTTGTACCATAGGTTGTCTGCAACATGTTTAAGGCGTCTGAAGCCGAAATTTTGTTGGAGTAACAAAATTTCAAGCAAATTCTTTGTTCAACTTGAATTTCCATCGTTAAATTCGAAAAACACACTCGAGCTTGACTTGTTTACAGTAGCACAGAAAGCAAACTATGTGACATATGACGCTGAAATTTGCCATGTAAGCTTATAACAGTTCTACCAAAAAACAAAAAAATTATTTTTGCCATATATCATCCGCGGACAGTTTTATTGATACCGTCTCGTTCATATTGGAGCAGAAGTATTTCCAGAAATTGATGGTGAATTTTAAGCACTTAAAGTAGAGAGCATATTTTAAAGCAAATTACTCAAAAAAAAAAAAAAAATTGATGAGTAATTAAATGCCATGAATCGCTTTGCCAGAAGTAATTAATAAATGCATACTACTTTAATCCTCTTTAATTGTCATTCTAGCACTTAATTCTAAATAAATTCGCATTCATTCTTCAAAATAAATACGCAGCATAAAACGCTTGGTTGCTTTGATAAATTAATTTATTGAGTAAATTATATTTTAATTTCAGCCATGAAAAAATAACATACCAATTATATTATTGCGCAAGCGAGAATTGTTGTTATATACATATTTGCACAGTGTGTCGAATTAATGAATGCTTTTCGAAAGCGAAGCAATGAAAATATTTTCATAAGCATTTATGTGAAGTGGAAAGGTTAAAATAACTTTGAGGTTAGTCGGTGAAGCTGGTGGGGATGAAAACAACATAGGGGCAGTTGGCAGTTGAGGGGCATGAAATATACTGGCGTTCAACAATTGCGGCGAAGGTAGCTACGATTACGTTGGGCTGTTAGTCGAAGTGGTGCGCATAATAAGAAAAGCAATAACCACAAAAATAAAGAGGCTGAATAAATGAAAATGTACAACTAAAATAAATATTAATGAAAAAAAGCATTTTATTTGTGTGCTAGAATTTTTTCCTCTTTCCTTTTTTGTTGTTGTTTTGTTTTTATGTATCGCTATGAAATAGAATTAACAGTAAAAACAATTGAAAGCAAAACTTGACCAAAACAGTTTATATAATAACACGAAATAAATAAAAATATATATAAAATATCTGCAAATTTACGTATTACAAAAAAATGTATGAGTAAGGCAGATAGCGGTAAATATTTAACTTACGTAAAGACAACAAAGACAAATACAAATACCGAATAATCGGTGCATCGGAGTACAAAAAACAAAAAAGCAAAAACACACCACGCACATAAAAACTCTCTATTCAAATAAATTCTTTCCTAATTATTTTAATGCAGCTTGTGCGCAAAAAATATGCAAATTGAGAAAAGAAAAAATGTATGTACTTCTATAATAAATATGTAAGTATATATGTATGTTAGATGCCTTTTTTCCCGCATACATATCGCAAACATATTTGTGATCCTCACTTCGGCAGCAAAATATGAAAATAAGATGATAAAAACCAAACAAATGGAAAGAAATTTCAGAAATTTGTAAAAACAGAATTAGCTACTCCAAAATGGGCGATTTAAAAGTATGTTTTTGGAGAGGCTTAGGTGGAAACAAAATTCAACTAGCACAGCGGAAAAAATGGCGAACCTGATGTATAAGAAGCCGGTAAAGCGAAAATGCATACTCAGTTTTTTATAGTAATGCGACTAACCTGAAAGTTATCCACGGCTATTTATTATTTTTTTTATGAATTTTGAAATTAATTTTTTACTATTTTCTAGATAGTAACAATTTTTTCAAAACTAAACTGTTTAAAATTAAAGGTAATTTAATGAAGTTCTTACGATGGCTAATACGTTTCAAATGGAATTATTTTTGAACCAGGAAACTAAGTTTGAGTAAAGCCATGCTGGGTAAAATCAGGCCACGCATACTTTACAATATGTGGAAATATAAAATTCAAGTAAATTTCTTCTCATAAAATTTTGTTTTTAAAACAATTGATGATCGAACTTTTTTTCACTTGAAAACTCTTTATTTTAGTAATAAACTGCAAAACTTATAAAATATATTCAAAAAAATTTAAATATTTTTAAGCAAAAATTAAGAATAAAGTTTATTTACAATTATCCATTGTACAAAATGCTAACTTTAAATTCGTGTACTGAATTTTTTATTAATCAATCACTTTTCAACTCTATATATATATATATATATATATAATTGGCGCGTACACCCGTTTTGGGTGTTTGTCCCTCCTCCTATTTGTGGTGTGCGTCTTGATGCTGTTCTCTACAAATGGAGGGACCTACAGCTTCAAGCCGACTCCGAACGGCAAATATTTTTTATGAAGAGCCTTTTCATGGCAGAAATACACTCAGAGGTTTGCCCTTGCCTGCCGAGGGGCGACCGCTATTAGAAAAAAGTTTTTCTTAATTTTGGTGTTTCATCGAGATTCGAACTGACGTTCTCTCTGTGAATAACACATATTTGCTTTTGGCTACATATAGGCCGTTAGTTAAGTTTAGGGTAAGAATTACTATAAAAACATGAACTCAAAAATGAAGAAGCCGCTTACGTATATATATTTTAATGAAGTAAAAATATTAGTGCTCGTTATTCCGATTGACCTTTACATTTTTTGGTATCAAAAGTAGTGCGGCTGAGTTATAGGAAAGAAAGTAGTCGGTTTGATTTTACTTTGGATTGAGGAAAAACCAAGAAGAGGAACAGCTTCGTTTTGCTATGAAAACGAATCCGAATGCTTCATAAATTAAATTTTTTCATTTAGTCAAATGTTTGCAGAACATTAGACATCGAAGGTTCATTCAATAACATGTCCCATAAAGCAACAACAACATCACTCATGAAGAGCGATGCAAACTCTGTGCTAGTCTCGTTTACTGAGCAAATGCTTATCGGGCGGCAGAGCAATCTCACCGCTACTGCGGATAAAGATAATTGCATACGCCGATGATACTGTAATAACAATCATGGCAAAACCACTTATAACATTGTCTGATCTTCTGCAAAGGTTTCGCAACAAATTGACCCCTTGCTCGAGGATTTGGAGTTAGCTCGGAGATAACGGATCTGAACTCTTAAACAAATATCTTTAGAGCTGAAAATCCTCAGAATAAGGAAAGGGCTAACTATTAAGGGCTTATGTGGGACAGGAAGCTAAGCCTTGAAATCAAGCTTTATGAAACAGTAGATCCGTTATTTACCTACAACAGTTTAAATGCGAAAAATAGGAATTTAACATACATAGAATCATACACGGACTCTATACTCTATTCTCAACTATGGCGTTGTAGTGTGGTGTGGAAGCCTTTTAAGAAGGTTCTAAACATTTAAATATTTGGCTTGTGTACCTGCTTATTAATATTTGGAACATAAAAGTACGTATATCGGCGCTTCACTAAAGCAACACTCTGCACTGAATTTTCAATGGTTTGTATTTGAATGTAACGGGAAATGTTATGGGTGTGCCGCTATGAGACTTTCATGGATTACTAAGCGCAGGGAATAATGAAACAAATAAGAAAACAATTAGAGGTAGGGCGTTTTTCACAAATAACAAAAAAAAAAAAAATTATGTACAAAAATGGTAAGAAGAGCCACCTACTTTACAAAACTTCATACTAAAATTTTCAACATTAAATAAATCTGAAAATTATAGGTATATTTTTTAAATTTTTCCAGTTTCCTTCTTATTATTTTCAAGCATACAAATAAATTATTTTCATAAAAATTTAATACCATATCCAAAACTCTTGGATCACTTGACATAGAATCGCCCATTGCTCTCAGGCTCTTTCAACAAAAATTAAAAATAAAGTATTTCTTTTACTGTATATTTTTCTGAATAAAGCAGCACATGTTTATGCAACTAATGCACGTTTGTAGGTTTATTTGACTTACGGACTCTGCTGTTGGAAGTTCTTCGCGCAACTGTTTGCCAATTATTGTTTTTCTAGTAATTCGGCAGTTATTTCAATACAGTTTTCGCCAATTACTTTTGCTATGTCTATTGTTATTGCTCTTTTGATTGCTATTTTTAATTTACATGCCCGTTTATGTAGCCTCACAGGGCCCTAAAATGTTTGCTTTCCCCAAACTTTGGACGGCTTCTCCCGTAGCTCACGGCCACACCTTCCCCCGCATAATATCGTTTTGGCAAAAGTGTGTGCAATAAAAATAATAAGTTAGCATGAAAAACAACAATACCAGAATGAACAAGTTTTACGGTAAAAGGTAGAAAAAGGGAAGTTGAGGAAAAAAAAATACAAAAAAAAAACAAAAAAAAAACAGAACAAGAAGAAAAACAATAAACACTAAGTGCCACTTTCGACACTTTGGTTTTTGCGGTCAGCGCTCGACTCTCATTCAGCGCAGTCGAATAATTGTCTACAGCTCACAACTTTCTGTTTTTTTTTGCGGCAGGATGTAGCAGAGACTCAGCTTATAGCCAATAGCGACAGACAGCTGCCTTCAGGTCGTACCTAGTGTCGTTGTTTTGTTGTTGTTTGCTTTTGCCTGCTTTATCTCTTTCGTTTTTTGCTAATACCATTTCGGGTAAACGAGTGCTGGCACACGTGTAAAATTTTTTTCTTGCTCCTAACTATTACCTCCATTTATTTTTCCTGACTTTTTAAGTTTCATCTTTAACTTACTTTTATTTTTTATTTCTTGTCCAGTCACCGCTGTGCACACCTGGAGCGATAAGCACATCATGGTGAATAAGCAAAAACCTTTATATCTAATAAAAAAAACAAAAAACAATGCAAAAGCAGCTTAATTTAGCTTCGACCGGCGCTTCCGACAATAATTTCAGATGCTTAGCCTATGCGAAAGCAAGCCTTTAGCGCCGAGATATTCTCACACTTTAATCCCATAAAATGTTTATCTTCATTCTGCGTAGCTTCGGCGCAGCATGGGCGCGGTTTATTTATGCTTTGTTGTGCACCATTCTTTCAGCTATGCTTGGCACAGTGGTTGGGACTGAGATTAAGTTTAAAAACTAAATGAGTTAGTTAAACAAATTTCATAAAACCCAACACTTGCAATGCAAAATAAAAAAAAATATCAAATTTTAAATAAAATAATTAAGAAAACGCTCGAAAAATTGCGGTTCCTGTTAAGAAGTATATGAAACTAGCTTTTATGGACCACAAACTAACCGCAATGGCATGAAGTAAATGTTGCCCACTCGATGCGGTTGGATTTACATAATTCCAAGCCCACAACAAAGTCGAGATTTTGTTCCGATTCAAGCCTTAATAGCAAATTTAAGAAACGAATTGGATTCTATTGCTGATTGTTGGTATGTATTATTCTGAGATAAAATATTCGAAGAACAGTTAGGTTGTTGAACTTAATTTCATCAGATATATTTAAATCCGATAAGTGGCACAGGAGTTCAGATATTTTAAAAATCAGACGCCAGCTTTTCCTTTCGACTGCTTTGTAGAACAGAGTAACTTTCTTGCACGATTTTTAATGTTTCATGTCCAGTTGAGTAATCGTTTTAGGTATATATACTTAGCGCTTACACCCTTTATTGGGTGTTTGGTTGCTCCTCTTCCAATTTGTGGTAAGCAGCTTGATTTTTTCAGCTAATGGAGGGACCTAAATACAAATTTAAGAAACGAATTAGATTCTATAGCTCATTGTGCGTTTATATTATTCGAAGATCGATTCAATCAGATCTACTTCAATATCAGGCACGAGACGCAGGAGTTCAGATATTTCCGACGATTTTTAATGATTCGTTCTCAGCCGAGTAATCTTTATAGAACAATGGCAATATATTTCACTTCGGAAAATAATACGAGCTCTACTCCATCTGGAGAGGATGTCTGAATAGTACTATTTCGGTCATTGCAAGATTGACTTTAAGTCCAATATGCATAGAACAGGTATTCCTTAAAAGGAGAGTGTTCTGTCAAAATGCACCAAGAACACGAAATTGTAGATACTTTCAAAGGCGGAAAACTCTTCTCCCAAGTTATATATCATTGTTATATGTGATTCCTTCACCAATACGAGAGGTCAGTCTCGATTTGAGGTAGCACAGCCTACTGATATTCCTCATTGAAGGGTTTGCTATATGGAGATATATGCGCACAATAAATTTCTTGTAGGCAAACCGTGGATACGATTTTCTGGAGAGTATCATCCATGAATTTGCCTTCAGAGTAAGCATTCTGATACTAATTTTCGTCAAATATGGGTATCTTCTAGTAGTCTGCCTAAGATATTATGATGAGAGTAGGTGACACTTATCGGTCTGAAGTCTTTTGACTAGCGAAGCGCTGTTGCCTTTGGGAGCAGTGCTTATACAATTTCGATTGCTGCTGGTACGTATTTCTGTTTTAAGTATACTCGTATTACCAGTAGAAAATGTCGATAATGTATTTAGAACCGTTTTGCGAACTTTCTTCCATATCGCATTAGATTAATTTCTATAAGTACAAATGAATTGAGGGAAAAGGAAAAACTGTGAATTACGAAATAAATGTTTTACAAATCTCGCTCTACTTTTGCGAGTCAACAAAACAAACTTTAGTAATTTTTTTCTGAGTAAAAAAGTTTGGTTAATGCTTTACAGGTTAATATTTAGATTTAATAAAACTGACTTTTTTTTTAATAAAAAAAAAATTTAAAAAATAATAAATAAAACTGACTTATTGGTATGATGTGAAATGTATTCACGGTGCCCATTACATTTTAGAAGTGTCCTCGACAAGTGTCGCATTTAGAAAATCTAACCCCAGATGATTTTTTCTATTTCTCAAAACCAGAGATCGAAAGTAATATTTATTTTCAAAATATCAATTCAAAAAGTTACTCGGAAAGAATTTGCGTATTTAATATTTGTATATAGCAATGGGATGCTTGTTGGCCAAGGAACATTAAGCTCATATAACTTAAGTTGTTTTGACTTTTTTCAAATAGTCAGTAGTTAGCCAAATTCGGGAGCCCCTTCTTACTGCACTTGGAAAACTTGCTGCCCTACATTTATGCACAATATTGTCAAAGGCAATCGAGGTTTAGAATATGATACAGCAGAAGTCATAAAGAAGTTTGAGGTTACAGCAGACTCAGTGGTAGGCCCCATGCTGCGAAATGTTATGCACGATAAAGTGTTTCGCCTCCCATTCCCCACATATGTATGTACATATTATTGGCTTTGCGGATGACATAGCTCGGGTAATTATTTATATAATTGTATTATTGTGATATTGGATCCAACAGCAAATACTGCTATTTGTGAGTAACTGACGTAGAGCTTAGTGCTTACCGCCTCACGATGATTTACTTAACGCTTGTACCAGGAGGGGATCGGTACATTGACGGTAGGAGACTTGGTTCGGGTTAAAGTGCCACACTGACGAGGTAAATTACAACAATAATAATAATATATTTTACATCCAACAAATTTAACGTAACCTTATAATTGGGTCATCCTTTGTCAAACGGCGGAAACTTATTTGTATACTTAAAACATTTTCAGCAAACACTGTACGTACCTACATATGCAAGAAAATATTCCTGCGCCACCGAAAGGAACGGATTTTTTAGGCTCATAAATAAATGGCTTTCATGCTGGGCATTCGGTTTTTCGATTTTGCATTTGGCATGGCTATACGACCTACCAATATTTGAATATACAGACTTCGCCGCTGGCCGACACCACCCGCTGAGTCAAGACAATTCGAAGTTGCCTTAAAATGGAGAAAAGCAAAAAAAAAGGATAAATTGGCAAGAAAGTATTTTTTCAAATTGCTTTCTCTGCGCTACCCCTTCACTTCTTACCTTTCAATGGCGGTTTAATTTTTCTTCTTTTTGTTAGTATAACCCTCGCTGAGCTCTGGTTACCAGTTCGTTCTCTATTATGCTTAAATTCTATTTCATTCGATTTTAGTGTTTGTTTATTCTTATTACTTGCCAAAAATAAAAATCTAACTTCAACAACATGGGTCGAAAGAAAATACGGTCAGCAAAAACTGTCTAGAAGTGAAATTATATTAGGCACCCATGGAAAGGTGCCAAAGAAATGGTATCGGTTTCGTAATGCGTAGATGAAAATACAAAATACGCTAACAGATCTGCAAAGCATAATAAAAAGTGACCTTTTTGTGTAGTTGCCTCACAAATCCTGCTAATCAACTGGCTGTTCAACGGCCCTTACTCACACGGAGCCCAGTTTGTGGTTATCACTTAATAAAAATTTAGTAGTGTTTACCCTTCGCGAATGAATTTATGTGCTGTGAGCTGCACCACATGCACGTAAGTTCCTTACTCGCCACTCAAGCGCAATAACAACAATAAATGTCAGTAATCAGCAACACTATACTTGAATTTATTTGTACACCCCACTAGCATGTGCAAATAGTTAAGTGTGCCTGAGGATTTATACACGCACACATACATATTCATAGTTGAAGAAGTATACAAATAAGTATGCGAATTATCATCAACAATCAGTGGGTCAATCCCCTGCAATTTTGCCAGCTTGCTTACTTAAGCTACTTCTCAGCTATTTTATGATAATTTTTAGTGTTTGGTGTTTGGTGCTTGCTTTCGATGACAAATTGTGGATATACCTAAGTGTGTTTATGTATGAATGTATGTATATATTATATTTATACAATCCCAGCTGCGTTGAATTAAATTTGATTACGAGTATAGGAAAGTAAACCTTGAGTTGCGGTCAGATATGGCAGAGAAAGTGCCGAAAAATGGCTTGAGCGCATACCAAACTTTCTCGCAAAGATTTTTCGAAAAGGAAACCTGCATAATTTGAGTGCAATTCATAGATAATGTCAATTCGGGAAGTTAGTTTCAACTGACAGGTTTTCTTTCTTTTGAAAAGTCGAAGTCATTCGAAAATCGCGACGTGTGGGTTTGGAATATTTTGACGGTTTTCTTGGGTTATTCAGCTCAGTATTGCCATCAAATTTCAGAGAAATGATCCGGATCATCTTTATGGGTTTAATAATAATACATACATATAATTATGTAAGGAATTATTGTGATGAAACATTTGCTGTTTGAAGTTTTGAAGATATAGCATTAATAGAAGGTCAAGCTGAATACAATGATACACAGAGAAATCAATCAATTAAAATCTTTTGCAAAAAATCTTAGTCATAATAAAATATGTCACTGAACTGAAAATGAAGTGAAAGATTGTCGTCGGTAAAAACTCAAGTTGATCTTTTAAGTTAAAAGAAAAAAGAAAACAATTATAAACTTCCACTTTACCAGATCAAGTAATAGCTAGAGTAATTACAACGAAGTATACGAATTTCGTTCAAATTAATACAAAATATTTCAAAAAGCACACCACAAAAAAGAGGAGGAGGTCGGTCAAACACGCAATAAGCGGTTGAATAGCTAAAAAGACATACCATTTTGTTTAATAAATGAAATTGAAAGATCATAAATTCAAAATTTTATCAAGCAGCAATTTTAAACTGTTGGACCTTTGTTAAATTTTTGTATATGATTTGTATTAATTGACGTACTTTTAAACTAAAAACAAATCGGGCACCTGAGCTAGCATTAAAAAGAAGAGAAAGTACAAGCTGTTAAACAATCCTTAAAATCGAATATCTCATAAACGGTTAAGTTTTAGTCATCGTGTGATATAACCAAATTAGTCTGAAATGACCTCAATAAGAAGTATATTGGACGACTTTTCCGGTTAATACGAGTAGTAGGTAATCGGCGCTCGTTGCTATGCCTTTCACAATAAACTGTTTGAAACTTGTTACTCAATGCTTTCAATGCTTAAACAAAATATATTCAGTCGTAAAACCTTTTAAAAACTCAAAAAAACGTTAGCGTACCTTACATACTTTTTTTAAAATGAAGATAGTTTTTTAAATGAATATTAAAAAGTAAGCTGCATAACTTAATCAACTATTAAAATCACATCAGGGCTTCCCTATATACATATGTATGTACTAAATTTTTGTTTAGCAAAAGTTGTTGATGTTCGGTTGATTTATTGCCCCCGTAAAAATCAAATGAGTTTCAAGCCAACACGCACCACTGTGTGTCCATGCGACTTGTATAGAGTTCTTGTGAGGGCGGATGAAACTTTCGCTCGAAATAGTAACCGCTTATAGGGCATAGACAAGTCAATTCATATTGCAACTTTGAACAATGGTTGCTAGTGGGTATTCAATTATATCCTAATGCTGTCATTATTAATCTTATGTGATTACACGTATTATGTAGGCCTGCATTCCTTCGAAGCATGACAGGTTTTGCAACATAAGATTGTGTGCTGGCAGTTTAGAAAGATTTGGGGAACCTAAGAGCTCATGGGCGTAGTGTATAAATGTCTTCAATGTTGTCGATTGTATTAATAATGTTTGATTCGCGAAAAATTTTGGCAAAATTCTTACATTTATTAAATTTGCTGTCGTTTCTTGATGGTACTACAGCTCTTGAACCAATCATTTCTTATACAAAACATTCTACATCAAGATATATTTATTGCGTCTACAAGATAAACTGTGTGGTCTACTTTACTATTTATTTCGTCGTTGCGATTATTAAATACCGAGTGCAAACTTTCCTATAAAATCGTCTGATGCCGCCTGACAACATAAGAAATACTTAAAACTAGAAATATAAATAGCAACCCTCGTATTGATTTGGTCTTATTTTTGAAACGAAAATACAAATAAATAAAACTTCTTCCAATCGTCGGTAAAAACTTTTTTTAATCGGCGTTGTCGAAATTTTCAAATCAAATATGGCTACTGTTTTTATGTATATTTTTCAATTGGCTTAAAGAGTGAATATAAACTATTAGGATCAAAAAAATGAATGCTAAAAAAATTGCTAAGCTTCTGTCAGTATATGATGGCAACCAAGCACGCCCGAGAATACGGACTAGCACAGTTGATAGGTCAAGTTAGTTTAGGTTGCGTTGGTTGTCACCCTCCCTGAGGCTATAGAGGGGCCCACCTAAGCCGCATTTTGATGCTACTTGTTGAGCCCAAGTTAATGCATATCCCATCTCAGAACTAGCATACCATAATTCATTTCTATTATTTAAGAAAAATCTACTGATAAACGCTTTTTGCTATCCAAGGACACTGAAAGCTCTTAGATTCCTTGTTCTTGAAAAGTTATTACCAGTCAAATTATAAAAATCATTATCTTTATATTGTCAAAAACTATCTCCCGCCAAAGCTACAATACTCTTCCTTCCCTATTAGCTAATTTTTACTATTATTCCTCTTTCAAACTGTACTTTTCCTTCAACGACGTTCGGTTAATGTTGAACACGACAGCGACAAATTGGAAATGTCAGCACCAAGCGTCCTTCAGCGATTGCGATTCAATGGCATGATGAGTAAATTACACTCAGCTGATAATCTGTTTAAAAGGTTTATGGAAAAAAGCGACTGTAAAAGTGCTTGTGTGTGTGTGTGTGTGCATGAATCTATGAAATGTCAGCTCATTACGAACGTAAAAAGAAGTAAAAGGACAGTAAAAAACTAAAAGACTAGCCATTTGTGTAAAATATAATTTAGTATCAGCTTAGCTCTGGTAATGACGTCCACTAATATTCGTTGGAAATTAGTGACTGTCATAAAATTTAATGTATTGAATGGCATATAAAAATCACACAAAATACCGAAACAGTTTGTCTGCTGCATTTGTGTATGTAGAAAAGTATAAAGAGCAGTTAAGTGTGGCATGTGAATACTTACGAATTTAATTCCAAGTCTAAGCGAAACTTATGATTAAAGGCCTTAATTAAGAGTGAGGTGCGATGAAAATGTTTCTGAAAAGAGAGAGAGAATGTGAGTATTTAATAAAAATAGTTGTTTTCTAAATAAATATACAGCCTTTGTGTTGACTTAAGCTAGGAAGGTGGTAGCGTTAAAGACTTAATTTGGAATTATCTTAATCTTTTAGGATAATATTTAATAAAAATAATCTTACTTAATTCTCATAATTTAAGTGCACTGGGCGAATTTTCGATGTCAAAATTGCCGAAAAATGGCTGTTAACATCTATTGTGAATGAAAAATAATGAAACTCTTAAAGAGAAGAACAACAAAGATTGCATGCAACGCTAGCTTGTACTAACACGTTCGAAAAAGCATTGATTGTTTTTATATTTCGAAGCACTTTGAGGAATTGCAATTTAAGATTTTTAAATAAATAATTATTCTCGTATCAAGGCAGCTAATACCTGTATTTGTTGCCTGCGTTCCATCTTTTACTGACAAAACTATACAATAAATAAATCACTAATCCGCGTAACACCCGTCTGTCACACTATAATTTTAAGTCGAATTAACTGCGCCGGTAATCCCGACTAACGCCGCCGTCTATGTAATCTGTATTGTGCAAGATTTTAGTCCATTTAACGCCAACGTTGTCTGATTGCGATTTCGCATGGCTTACCAGCAAAGTTCTTTTCGTTTGACGAGTTGTAGGTAGGCTGATCGGGGTCTGAGCGAAGCGTGTTGAAATTTTAACTGACTTGTGTGGCATTTAGTAAAGCAATTTTTAGCAGACTCCAGCAGTTCTAGCGAGAAATTTTACCGGAGTTCAGCAAGACTCTTTTAAAATTGAAAATTTCTACGGTAAATATTGAAAAATGATAAATCTGCAAGATTTAAATTTTTCGGCTCAAAATTTCGATTGTTGGTGTGCTTATGCTTTTTTCTCATTCCTTTTTATAAATAGCAGAGACTATTACTTTTATTGTGACTATTCTCTCTCCAAACTGGATAAAGAGGCAAAGCGAATGGGTCTGGTGGTGAACGAGGACAAAACGAAGTACCTCCTGTCTTCAAACAAACAGTCGGCGCACTCGCGTATCGGCACCCACGTCACTGTTGACAGTTATAATTTCGAGGTTGTAAAAGACTTCGTTTATTTAGGAACCAGCATTAACACCGATAACAATGTCAGCCTTGAAATCCAACGTAGAATCTCTCTTGCCAACAAGTGCTACTTTGGACTAAGTAGGCAATTGAGCAGTAAAGTCCTCTCTCGACAAACAAAACTAACACTCTACAAGACTCTCATCATGCCCGTCCTAACGTATGGCACAGAAGCTTGGACGATGACAACATCCGATGAAGCGACGCTTGGAGTGTTCCAGAGAAAGATTCTGCGTAAGATTTTTGGACCTTTGCACGTTGGCAACGGCGAATATCGCAGACGATGGAACGATGAGCTGTATGAGCTTTACGACGACATAGACATAGCGCAGCGAATAAGGATCCAGCGGTTACGTTGGCTGGGTCATGTCGTCCGAATGGATACAAAAGCTCCGGCTTTGAAAGTATTCGATACGGTACCAGCTGGTGGTAGTAGAGGAAGAGGAAGGCCTCCTCTGCGTTGGAAAGATCAGGTAGAGAAGGACTTGGCTTCACTTGGTGTGTCCAATTGACGAATT
>JAYXIM010037560.1:0-22307 GCA_037575425.1 Anastrepha fraterculus | reverse complement strand
TTTTTTGATACACTGGATAGATCGTTTTATACCCGAGTGCACTAAGGCACAATATTTCAAAGCACATTATAAAAGTTTCAAAATCGCGAAAGAAATCGATTTAACCTACCCTGCCTCTTGCCCAGGTTACATGCCAAGTGCGGTGGAAATTTAAATACATATTTGAATGAAATTTGGTACATGCCTACATTAGGGTAGGTTGGTTTGAAAATTATGCCTACCTTGCATTTAAAAAGTGTTTCATATTTTAAAATTTTCTCAAATTTTCTACACTTGAGTGGCCGTGACACCGCCTAGTTTTGATTGAATATGCGCCATTATGAAACATTTCTACTAAAATTGACCAAATTTAGTATCCACTTTGCTTTTGAGCTTATCCAGAAAGATGTGATATG
The DNA here is from genome assembly GCA_037575425.1 of Anastrepha fraterculus. Taxonomy (NCBI): domain Eukaryota; kingdom Metazoa; phylum Arthropoda; class Insecta; order Diptera; family Tephritidae; genus Anastrepha; species Anastrepha fraterculus. Next base: position 21,912 of record JAYXIM010037560.1, on the reverse strand, counting down.
CCGATATATTTAGAGCGCACAGGTAAAGATGGCTTTCATCCGAATTTGGACTATTCCATACTTCGTTTCGATGCAGGATTCTTTTTAAAATTCAAACTATTTTGCCATTATTTTTTTTCTTCTACTTACCGTTAATGCATTTCGCCATGAAGAATCGGTTGGAGCTCGAAGGTGGCGGTAACGATCTAAACTTCTTAGAGCTCTCTACTCGGCAAATAAAATATAGCCTACTAATATTTCGGCCAAAAGATTCTAAGATTATAAAATAATATTTTAAACAAAAATTCTATTCAACATAATAATATAGAGAAGTTGGTAAATGACATTGAGAAAAATTAGATGATTATAATCAAAAATGGTAGTTGTTGTTGTAGCAGCATTTATGTACCTTTCTCATACAATACGACGAATGCTGCTGGAGTGACAGTCCGGATATAAACCCGGCCGTTTGATAACGTAGAACCGACTGCCGCGGGGACGAAAAAAAAAAATAAAACAATCTCTTTATACAAAGTTAGGTTGGCTCTTTTTAATCTATTTCTCTATTATCTATATATATACTATCTATTTATCTATTTTGTAATAAAATTTGGTTTTATAGTTCCATCTGTAATAAAGTTCAATCAAAATTTTGACCATATTTATAAAAATTAAAAAAAAAAATGTTCCAAAAAATTTTAAAACAAAACAATGTTCGAAACATTAAAAAAAAATTAAATGAAAATCTAAAAAAAATTGTTTTTTTGAAGTAAATTTTCGAAAATTTTGTTTTTTAGTTTGTTTTTTTTTTGTTTTTTGTCAATTTCAAAATTCAAAAAAATTTGAAAACTAAAAATTTTTCAAAACAATTTAAAAAATATTTAAATCGAAATTAAGAAAAACGTACATATGTATATATAATATTAATTGTTGAATTCTTTCTTGTTCTAGTGTAGGCTAACTCTGCGGCTTTCCCCACAGCAAACACTTCCGTTTGGAAAATCCTGCTGTGGTTTGGCAGCTTGATAGGCTGCCGTATCCCTAGTTTTAAGCAGTAAATACCCGCTCCCACTCCGTCGAAAGTTTTAGAGTCGTCTGTATAGATGTGAAAAGTTCTATGGCCAGGCTTCATGCCTTTGTGCCATCCCTCCTCTTCAATTGTAGTGCGAAACCTTCTCTCCCAATTAAAGTACGGAGTCATGTAGTCTGTGCAACCTGAGCTCCACTTTCCTATTGAGCTGTGTCCGAAGGTTCTGCAGGTGAATACTCCAGCAGCCACCAACCTCCTCGCGGATTTCGCTGCCAGGTTTTCCGCCATAAGGTCAACAGGTGTCGTGCTGAGTATCATTTCCAGCGCCGCCGTTGGAGTGGTTTTCATCGCTCCTGTTATGCACAGAACAGCGAGTCGTTGAATCCTCTCCAGTGGCATTAAGTATGCCAGTTTTTCTTGTCGCAGTCCACCATACTAGGGCCCCTTATAGCAATATCGGTCTAATTACTGCCGTGTAGCACCAATGCTTCAGAGAGGGTGTTAGACCCCAAGTAACGCCCAGCATTCTTTTACATCCGTACAACGCATTACTGGCCTTTTTCACCCTTTCCTCAACATTGTGCTTCCACAGCAATTTACTGTCTAGTATTACTCCGAGGTACCTTGCATGATCTTTGAGAAGTAGTTCGTTGTTGCCTCGCTTCGGGAGGTTCCACGTCGAGACCTTGTAGTTCCTGGTGAAAAGTACCATGTCCGTTTTTCCGGCGTTTATCCCTAGCCCTGCGCGAGATGTTCATTGGTGTACCGTTTTAAGTGTGTTATTCATCAATGAAATAAGTTTGAATAAAATGTTAATTACTAATAATAATCATATTGCATAGTACAAAAATATTTTTGAATCCTTTAAAATGCAAAACTCTAAATATATCGAAACAAGGAAAATACGACTTATATCACTTTCAAATCAAGGGCTCATATAATAAAGAACATGTTCAAAATTTTTATATTTTTTTTTTTTTGATTTTTCATGATTTTTTCCCTGACCTTATTGCGTATTTTCTCCATATAAAAACGAACTCGTGGATTTGTTGCATAGATAAAATGCGCAACATCGCGCCAAGGAGGGCTATATACGTTCAAAATTTTATTTTCGCAATGCTATTTAAAACCTTATCAAACTCTGTTAAAAATACAAAAAGAAAATAGATATCTTTTATAGAAAAAATCCACATCACATAACCCCAGTAAAGCTGATTTGCACTGAAGCAAACAGTCAACCAACAGCAGCATAAATTAAAAACTCAACCCACAATCTGAGAGATATGAATCCACTGATTCCCTTATTGCTTTACTGTACTGCAACGTAGCTGCAACTGGGTACAGCTCTAATGCAGAGCCCAGCGTACCTACAGTTGAGTTGTGAATTTTTGCAGCAAAGGTTCAAAAGACGTACAAGTGCCCAACTCACATATACAGACGCTAATACCTACTCAAATGCACACACCATCGTATGGAGATACAATTTTTTCTTGGCATATACCTATGCTAGGATGCAGGCTGTTGTGTTTGTAGGCGAGCAGAAAAAGGACTACGATAATTGATACATACATACATACATACATACATACATACATACATGCAGATTGTAGGCAGGCGAAGGTTGCAATGGGCGAGAGAATTTCAAGAGAAAATAAACATAACGGCATTAATTCAGTATAAAGTATGTAATAAATTTGCGAATTGTTGCATTGAATTTTGATGAGGGCTGCAGAGTGCGCTGACAGAGGGCCTTGCAATGCACAATACAAAAATCGCCATTGAGGCAGGTCAAATCGTATTACATAGTTGGATATATAGCAAATTTGAGATCACTTGCAGCATTTTTGAAACAGTGGCGAATAAATAAAATTGAATAAATAAAATTAGCATAGAAAAATGACAACAAGGCTTTTTGGTGTGGCAATGCTTATAGCTTTCATTGAGAAATATTGGTAGATATTTTCGTGTTGTTTTAAGAAAACGGTTCTTAAAAATAAGTATTTTAAGGAAATATAGAGACAAATTTAGACTTGAAAATATTTTGAATTGTACACTTAATGATATGAAATTTGGCAACAATGCATGTAACAACGCTCTATATTTGATATTTATAGCCAAGACATCTACCCCATATCTGAATGTAAATTAATTTCACATTACAGCGCTCTTTTTTAGACCTAAAAATATGGGGTTTTGCTGTCTTTAAAGTCGCTTGAGCGCTCTTAAAATTAGTTGATGAGCCTTCTTAAATTCTTAGTTAAGTTTGAACAAATGTTGAGTTAATTAAAGCGATGCAAACCAAGCATAGGCGATTTTGCTCACCGGCATTAGGAGCCTGAACACAGTAGCTTTCCGCCAACCTTGTCATATTTTCGGAACTAGCTAATATATTTTCGTCGATATTTAGCAAAAACAAAAAGGGTTATAGGACTCTTAAAAGTTAGAAATAGTTTATCCGCACTATTCAACGCTCACCTTATTGGCTTTTCAAAACTGGTTTTAGCGGGATAAAGGCTTTTTCACAAACCCATTTTCGTAGCCGAGAGCGACTCTGTGAGACAAAAGAAGCTGACTTTTTATCTTTCGTGAAAAATATCTTCATATTCTATTTCATATCTAGATCCTTCACGCTTATATAATACACTTCCTCTTATAAAGGGTGATTTTTTAAAGAGCTATAGGAAAGTTAAAAAAAAACACACGTAAAATTCAGAAAAATGCATGAAATTTTTATTTAAATCGATAGTACAGTCCATATACTTTAACGTTTGAAGATTATTTCATGCAAATGTGGACCGCGACTGCGCTTCAAATGGTCCATCCGCTTAGTCCAATTTTGGCATACTCTTTCCAATGCTTCGGCCGGTATCTCACATATAAATGCTTTAATGTTGTCTTCCAATGCGTTAATTGAAGCAGGCTTGTCTGAATAGACATGAGCTTTAACATAGCCCCACAAAAAATAATCTAAATGCGTTCTATCGCACGATCTGGGTGGCCAATTGACAGGTCCTGAACGTGAAATAAAATGTTTACCGAACTCGCCTCTCGGCAAGTCCATTGTTACGCGTGCTGTGTGGCATGTGGCGCCGTCTTGCTAAAACCACACGTCATGCAAGTCAAGCTCTTGCATTTTGGGCAAAAAAAAGTTAGATTTCATTTCACGGTAGCGCTCACCATTCACAGTTACGTTACGATTCGCAGCATCTTTGAAGAAGTACGGTCTAATGATGCCTCCAGCCCATAAACCGCACCAAACTGTGACCTTTTCTGGATACATTGGTAGCTCTTGCAACTCTTCTGGCTGATCTTCACTCCAAAATCGACAATTCTGCTTATTTACGTACCTATTGATCCAAAAATGAGCTTCGTCGCTGAACACAATTTTTCAATAATAAAGTGGATCTGCGGCCAACTTTCCAAGAGCCCATTCACCAAAAATTCTGCGTTGCGGTAGGTCGTTCGGCTTCAATTCTTGCACCAGCTGTATTTTGAAAGGCTTCACACCTAAATCCTTTCGCAAAATTTTCCACGTTGTTGAGTAACAGAGCCCCAATTGTTGCGAACGGCGACGAATCTATAATTGATGGCCATCATTAACACTGGCCGATACAGCTGCGGTATTTTCTTCAGTTCGCACTCTACGTAGGCGTGTTGGTGGTTTGATTTCCAATAATGTAAATGTGATTGTAAATTTAGTCACAATAGCTAGAATAGCCGCTTCAGTGGGTCGATTAAAGGGTCTTAGCCCGTTAGCGGAGCGGACTTTCTCTTCTCAATCATGGCAAATCTTTTCATGGTATTTTCAGTTTTAAGAACAAGAAAAAATCACAGGGGTCAAGTTCGGTGAATTTGGTTGCTGGGGCATACCATTTGGCTCTAGCCAAAAAATTGCTAATCACCCACTTTTCTCGCCGCAATATAAGGTTTAAGTTCACTACTTGGTGACCCCCCGACAGTGAGCTTAAGGGAATCCAAGTCTCAATTGAATGCTTACTGAGTCTCGGACCCAATTTGTGATGTGCGTCTTCAAGTTGTTTCACAAATAGAAGGATCTACATTTTGCCACCTCCAAATGATGGATGATTTTTTATGAGGAGGTTTTTAATGGCAGAAATACAATTGGAACTTTGGCATTGACTGCCGAAGGGCGACCGATATTTGAAAAAAAACTTGTTCTCTCACGAGGTGTTTCACTTCCACAGTGAATTTCATGCCGGACACTGCCGAATAGGAGTCACGTACAAATACATTCGGCTACGGCGCCCGTATATAGGTATGTCTTAACAATATTAGCGATTATTACTCAAAGTAAAGACAGTAGCAAATGGTCCTTTTCAGCGAGCGCAGCAAAGAGAAATTGAAATCAATTAACGAGCTGACAAATACATACAGTCGGTTCTATATTACCGGAACGGTCCGCATTTATATCCCTAATGGACGGTCATTTCAGCAGCATTATCCATATATGTATGTATGGGGATTGTTTATGATACAACAACAACAACAAAAATGCTCTTAAGTACGTTAGAAGTCCTCTGCTTCAACTCACGATTAAATTCAGACAACTACTACACCGGAAAGAGAGTTCACAAGCTTTGAGCGACACTCACCGATAGATCAATACCACTTTGAATAACTTAAGTCTCAATTACGAATACTGTAAGGGTTTTCCAATAACAGGCGTTATCCATCGCTATCGAGAGTTGATTAACTATTTTTTATGGCCGGAATTCGATGGTATTGATCTGGACAACGTTTATTTTCAACAAGACGACGTTACGTGCCACACAAGCAAGGAAACCATTGATCTTTTACGGAAAAATTTTCCGGACCGTATTATCTCTCGGAGAGGTGATCACAATTGGCCAACGAGATCTTGTGATTTAACACCTTGTGACTTTTTTCTTTGAGGCCACGTGAAAGAGAAGATCTACGCCAACAGCCCAGGGTCTATTTAAGACCTCAAAGATGGAATTTGTGAGGCTATCGGGGACATAGGGCGGGCAGCCACTTGTCCTGTAAGCGTAGTCGTGGTGGTCATTTGCCTGATGTTATTTTCCACTATTAACGGCATACCTTCCTCTTTATAATGAAATAAACAACCGATCATTTATATTGACAATTTTATGTAAAATTCGAAGATAAGTATTCTGATATACTAACAATGGAAGCAGGTGTACCGCAAGGTAGTGTCCTTGGGCCGCTTCTGTACCTTCTTTACACTGCTGATATCCCTACACCGGCAACTAAGAATTCTCTAATAGCAACATTCGCAGACGACACTGTCTTGTTAGCATCAGACAAAGATCCAAGAACGGCTGCTTATAAACTTCAGGAATTACTTGACAACACCACTCAATGGTTCGAGAAATGGGGAATCAAAATAAACGAAGATAAAACCGCCCACGTCACATACACTAACAAGAGAAAAAAACAATACAATCCAATATTCATAAAGAATAAACAAATCCACCACGACACAAGGGCAAAATACTTGGGTATGATTATAGACAATAAACTTAACTGGAAGTTACACATTGGACAAAAACGACGCGAAATCAAGACTAGGTTTAAACAACTTCATTGGCTTTTGGGAAAAAATTCAACGCTCTCACTAGAAAATAAGATACTAATATACAAAGTAATTATAACACCAATATGGAAATATGGCTCAGAGCTTTGGGGAACTGCCAGCAGAACAAATATAAAAATTATACAACAAACGCAAAATAAGATACTCCGTATAATTTCAAAAGCAGAGTGGTATATACTAAATGATAACATTCATCGAGAACTTAAAGTAAAAACAGTCCATGAAGAAATACGCAACAACAGCTTAAGACACACAAACCGACTACTAGAACATTCTAACAGGGAAATTCGGCAACTTCCATTAAAAGAGGAAACCGAGACGAGGAGACTTAAGCGTAAACGACCAACTGACCTGCAGATGTGAATGGGGTCACAATTTTATGAATATATTTATTCATTAAATAATTAAATTAATTAAATATAGAGTTAATTTTTGTTTTTTTTATTCTTAGATAAATGTATATAGTGGTATTGGCTTCTAAATACTGTTGAAACCCAAAAAGAAAGAAAAATTGTAAATAGTAGGTTAGACTGCTGCTTATTCAGAACCGATTCAGGCAAAATCAAAGTAGCAGCAGCAACTGAGTAAATCTCCCATGAAACTTATCGTCGCTCCACATGCTCACCCAACCCCCCATGTCAATGCTCTCCCTCTGGACTCAATAGTCTGATCGCTTTAAACAAGTTTTAGAAAGCTGCTACACAACGAAAATTTAATGTTAATGCTCTTGTTTTCAATTTTCAAAATTCAATAGAATTGGTAAAGTTCGTGAAATTTTAACTCCACCAAAATATGGTATGCAACAAAGTTTTCTGATTTCAGCCATTTTCACTGTTTAAAATTAACAAATGTGCAAGTGTTCTAAAGGGTGGTTAAGTTTCAAGGGCCGGTGTTGATTTTGAATAAAATACAATTTTTTTAGGAAATTATTGTCATTTCTCTTTATTATGAAAATATTGGTATGGCTCAATTACTTATGAAACAAAATATCGGCCAAATGGCCGCCGCTGAGGCATAATTGAGGTTCTATGCCGTTAATGTGCCGAATTATCTCATCCTTTAGCTCTTGAATTATTGCTGGCTTGTCGACGTACACGTTTTCTTACAAATAACCCCAAAGAAAGAAGTCCAACGGTGTCAAATCACATGCTCTTGGCGGCCAATTGACATCGCCGCGACGTGAGATTATTCGGCCACCAAATTTTTGGTGCAAAAGAGCCATTGTTTCGTTAGCTGTGTGACAAGTGGCACCGTCCTGTGGAAACCACATATCGTCCACATCCATATCTTATAATTGGGGCCATAAAAAGTTCGTTATCATCTCACCATAGCGAACACTATTCACAGTAACTGCCTGACCGGCCTCATTTTGGGAAAAATACGGCCCAGTGAAGCCGCCGGCCCATAAACCGCACTAAACAGACACTCTTTGTGGGTGCATTGGTTTTTCGGCAATTCTGCTTATTGACGAATCCACTGATTTGAAAATGTGCCTCATCACTGAGTATGATTTTCTTCACGAAAGCGCGATTTGGATTTTGATTTGAACGCCCGTTTCCATAATAAGCCTGAATAACTTTAACGCGTTACTCGATTGTGTATCTTTCCATGGTTCAAATTGAGTTATTCTGAAATTGATAAATGTGAAATGAAATATAGAAAAAACTCGACGTTTAGGTGTGGTACACATTCAACATAGGCCCTTGAAATTTCACCACCCTTTACTACTAATTCGGTGGTGTACAAAACGAACGTTGGTTGTTGTCCCATTGATATTGAACATTTCTAGAAATTATTTAGTTTTGCTAGTTTGTGCATCCAATCTGCGTTTTCTATGCCATAACAGAGTCTAAAATGATTGCTGATATTTTATTTCCAAAAAAAAAACATTGATTTCAGTCGACATTTTTATTAGTCCACCCGCTAGCTAACCCCTTTCGGAAAATAAAAATCAATGCTACACAGGAAATGCTTAATTTCCTGCACATAAACAAATATCCTGACTGCTTGGAATTATGAGAACTTATCGCTTGTATGCATATTTAGGGATGAAAATTTTTTCGATGTTTACATTCCCGGGATTTTCGAGATTTAATTATTACAATCCCGAGGTACCGGGGTCAGTACCGGGGTCTAGATATTCATTGTTTTGCAACAACTTGAGTCGCAAAAAATTCACTTAATATTGTTTTGAGGCTCTCCCATAATATAATAATAAAAAAAATAAAAAATAATAATAAAAAATAGATAAAAGCTTGAAAGCTTTTTTAATTTATTGTTTTATTTTCTTTGTAACAAAACAAAAAAAAAATGACAATTGTTTAATTTATACGCAATTAATCACACTTTAGCGCATACATATCTGATTAAAATTAAAATTAAGGTAATTCGAAAAAAGTCGAAAAAAGTTCGATGCAAGGAAATTAAAAAAGTAGAGAAATGTATTTTTAAGAAGTTCATGTATTTTTTCATTTCGAATAAATTAAATATATATTAATTTAATAAATTACAAATCAAGTAAGTCAATGTACCCCTTTACGACAGCAACATACATATTATATGTACCTATGTATGAATTTAAGGGAAAATAAAAACAAAAACATAGACAATGGTATTTTTTTCTATCCAAAGAGATTTTACTGCCCCCATTTCCAGTAAGAAATTAGAAAATTACAAATCCCGAAAATTTCGGAATTGCTGCTTTTTTCTAAGAAAAGGGAATTTTTCTCCCCCTTTTCCAGTAAGAAATTTAGAAATTACAAATCCCGAAAAGTGCGGTATTGCTGATTTTTTCTATAAAAGAGATTTTTTCTGTCTCCATTTCATCTGTTGCGAAAGAAATTATAAAATTAAAGTCCCGAAAATTTCGGGATTGCTACTTTTGCCTATGAAAAGCGATTTTCTGTCTCCATCTCATCTGTTGCGTAAGAAATTTCTTCTTCTTCTTAATTGGCGCTACAGCCGCTTACGCGATTTTGGCCGAGTTTAAGAGTAAGAAATTTAGACATTTTAAATCTCGAAAATCTCGGGACTACTGCTTTTTTATGAAAGGGATTTTTCCATTTCCATGGGTCGAAAGAAATTTAGAAATTAGAAATCAAGCAAATTTCGGGATTGCTGCTTTTGTCTATTAAAAGGGGAGTTTTCTGTATCCATTTCAAATGTAGCGTAAAGGGTTTTTCAATAAAGGCGGGTAGATGTTGAAATGGAATAAAATGGCGTTTGCTGAGTGGCACGTAGCACCGTCCTGCTGGAACCACATGTCGTCTAGGTCCATATGGTTCAATATGGGCCATAAGAAATTGGAAGGGCCACAACGTCTACCGAAAAATGGGCGCAATGCGCGCAACGTTTGCGTTAATGAACACTCATTTTGATAATAAAGTTTTATCATTTGAACGTGCTGTTCAATCGTGTGACTTGCCATGATGATTTGGCATAAACAACTGAATAATAAACAAAAGATTTGACAGATGTCATCAAAAAAAAATGGCTGCCACAGGGCGCCAAAATCGACCCGCGCCAATTGCAAAACCCTTTATTAGAAATCCCGAAAATTTCGGAATTGCTGGCAAGTAGGCCCGATATTTTTGGCACTTTAAAAATATGAGAATCTCGCAAAATTCGGATCCCGAAAAAGCGGGGTTGACATCCCTATTATTTATACACATATTAGGTATGCTCATTTATTTGTATGTGCAACAGCGCTTTGTGGCATTATTGTTACCAATGCATGTGTACTCGTATGCATGCGCATATCCATACATACATAGATACTTATGTAAGCACTGGCTTTATAAATCGGCGGCTATACTGTAAGTATACAGTCCTTCCTATACTGTAAATATCCGTATGTAGTCCTTGACCATTTGATATTTGGCGTATTGCAGCTGTGTGCGCTTTTGTTGTTGCCTCTTACATTTGCTTCATTAAATATGTAATGGCCAAGAAAATGCATACATACGAGCATACACATACATGCACATTATATTCGTGCATGTTGATGACAGCGTAAATTGAAAATTTTATTTGTTTAGATTTTTATTTTGTATGAACAACATTTCATGTTAGTTAAAATATTAAGCTGCTGCATGGGTTCTGTTGCAGGGTAAAAACATGTACATACTTACATTTATAATGCTAACCTTCTGAATTAAATTACTTTCTCAGTCCATCTGGCAGTCTCGGCTCCCAGTGTAAATGTATTTTTATTGTGGAGTTATTTTGGAGCTTCCCCTTTGGGCGCGTAAATGAAAAATTTAACAAATGTCTATACTATAACGGTGAATGTCTGTACTTTGTCCGCGCATCACTACGAAACGACAACACCAAATGACGTAAAAATGTTTATACATTCATATTTTCACCCAATGAAGGTTATATGCATGTTTTTATGATGAAACTCCCTTCCCACAGCCCCCACAGACTTCATAATCCGCATATGCTGTTCAACTATGACCCAAATGCAAAGTTCGAAAACGGTTTGAGATAGAAAATTAATAAAAATAATTTTGCTTGATATTTTTCTGATTGGTTGTTTTGATTTTATTCAACGAGGCATAGCAACGGATGCCGGGTATTGTAATACAGGGTGAACGATATGACGTGTTACCAACTTCATGCTACGTGTATCTGTAAAACAGCTCATGACATTAACGTCAAAATTGTTCTAATGACAGTTCAATATATTGTTTATAAGCCATCAAGAGCATTTGCGTCTCAGTTTTGTTGAACTTTTTTTTCTGTGATGGAATTCAAACGTAATAGTGTGATTGCGTTATATAATATTTGGCTGGAAAATCACAACCAGCCATTGTTCGTGAGCTCAGTCACCTCAAAGTGAATAAAATGTTTGTGTATCGCACTATAAAACGTTACAATGATACTGGTGGCATTGCAAAACGCTATGGAGGTGGACCAAAAAAACCGCAACAACGCCAGAAATGGTTCGGAAAGTGAAGGCTAGACTTGAACGAAATCCACGTCGAAGTGGAAGAAAAATTACCAAAGAACTGAAAATATTGCAAGACAGCATTCGACGCATATTGAAAAATGAGCTCAAGCTCAAGGCTTACAAGTTCCAAAAGCACACGATCTTTTATCTTTCACCCCAGCAAAAAAAAGTTCGGTGCGAAAGAGCAAAGGAGCTGTTGCGCTTGCACGAGCGTGGCGAATTCCCTAACATTGTGTTTTCCGATGAAAAAAATGTCCCAATTGAGCAGTTCATTAACACTCAAAACGATCGTGTTTACTTGACCGAACGCTCTTACGAGAATTTGAGCCTACGTATGGCCACTCGAAGCAATTTCCCATCGCAAGTAATGGTTTGGGCCGCAGTGACCGCTGATGGATGCTCTCGAATCGTTTTTATCGAGCCTGGTGTCAAAGTGAATGCGGCTTATTATCAAGCGCAAGCATTTCGGTGGTAGACCATGGACGTTCCAACAAGACTCGGCACCGTCTCATAAGGCTCGTGTGAACCAAGAATGGTTAAAAAATCATGTTCCCCACTTCATTTCGTCCACACAATGGCTTTCGAATTCGCCAGACGCAAATCCGATGGACTATTCCATCTGGTCCATTTTGGAGAGCAAGGTGAGGACTAAAAAATATGCCAGTATGGATGCGCTGAAAAAAGCGATTATACGAGAAAGGGCCAAAATACCTCAAGATCACATATCGAGCTAAAGTGAATATATGTATGTTGAAATTGTACTCATTTTTGAACAATTTTGTCTTGGAAATCAATAAAAACTAATTTCACATAAAAAAGTTATGGTGTTTTGAATAGGTAACACTTCATATCGTTCGCCCTGTAATAGTGGTCATCCCTCGGCAGGCAATGGCAAACCTCCGAGTGTATTTCTGCCATGGAAAATCTCCTCATAAAAAAAATATCAGCCGTTCGGAGTCGGCTTAAAACAGTAGCTCCCTCCATTTGGGGAACAACATTAAGTCGCACATCACTAACAGGAGGAGGAGCTCGGCCAATTTCCCAAACACGCCAATTAATAATAATAATAATAAGTTTTTGGCTAATCCTCTGATTTTGGTGCTCCTTGGATGGCCGACTCCACATTTTGCATGATTTAAGCAATATTTTCGAGGATTAACCCAGTACAGCGTACCTTATCTTCGACTTCCATATTAACAGAATGCAATGTTTGAAATTACCACTTTGCTGTTGTTCTCGATATTTTATTGGGCCAACAAACAGCATTTTTTTGGCCGCCTGGTACGAATATTCATTTTGGTCGTAGTAGTACTAAAATATTCATATTTTTTCTTATTACCTGCACTTTGGAATGCAGTAACGCAAAACTGGGTTCAGCAAGCAAAAAACTGACAGAGAATAATTTGTTTCAAGTACTTGTATACGAGTAATATCACCTTTAAATAGCCGATAAGTATCGAATGATGCGATGTATATAAGTTACAGCTCATGACTTACTGAAGGCATCTAGCGAAAAATGCTTAAAACTGTTTACTACGCCAATATATTGGCTAGAGTAGTCTTAAATAATGAAGGCAGATAATATTTAGCTTAGAGCCGTTTTTTGATTAGCGAAAACCAAATATAAAAGTATGGATAACTTTTCAGTACATCTGCATACTTAGAATTCAAATAGGAATTTGGTTCCACATTTTAACAAAAGTCTCAGTGCAGACTTACATATATTTTAATAGTCTAAAATAATGAAAAAAAAAATCCGAAAACTCCAAAGAAACAGAGAAAATTATTTCTATAAGTAGTTAAGAAGAAAAATTAGAAAATTTCAGTTGGTGGCAGAATTCAGTAGCGAAACTGAAAAGCTGCACATGAAATAACAAACACGAAAAAAGTCGATGAAATACGCGCAAAAGAAGAGCAACGAGAAATTAAGTGAGCACTGAGTAAAACAATAACAACTATAAAAATAAAGAATACAAGATAAAAACAAAAACAGCAACAACGACACGACGCCAGTGAGCCGAAATCAAAAGCGAAGTATGACAAACAATGAAAAAAGTAAAAAATAGCGTAGAAAAATTGGAAACAGGATGCTGACACCGACGAGAAGAGAAAGGCTGCTGATGAGTAGACGAGCGCATCGGTTGTAAGGCGCAATGCAGGGCAAGGGCGCACAAATAGCCGAACACAAACGGGCATACCATGCCAGCGACCTACGGGCTATATGTACGAGTACAGTGAGCAGACGCCACTACGTATACGCAATCAGGACCGTCAAATAAAGCGAGAAGGCAGACACACACATATAGACGCGCGCTTATACTTTACAATACATACATACTTTAACAGCGTGCACACATAGGTGAGTTCAATTATGTCTATTCTACTAAGATTGTACTGCTGTGATGTGACGCTGAAGTTGTAGTCCAACGACGCTGCGCAGCGCTGAAGCGAGTTGAATGAAAATGAATAGGGAGTTGTGTTGTTGTGTTGTTGTGACACCGGCGCATTGCCGCCGGCGACGCTGCTGCCGATGATGCCGCTACTTCAACACGATTGTAACTGGAGTTCTGACTGCGAAAGCTGCTAAGGTTGTTGGCTTTGCTAGCAGAATTCGAGTGCTGATGTTGCGCCTGCTGCTGTTGAATAAACTGTATTTATTGTATGTGTTGTTGTTGGAGTTACTGCTAGAGCTGCTACTGTTATTGTTATGGTCGTCGTAGCTGCTATTAGGGCTGCCACGCAACGTACTTTTCTCTACTCACTTAGAGCCGCGTAAGTACGCTGCTTCACTTATACACACGCGCACATATCTGTACATATGTATACATATGAACAGTTAGTTATACTTTTCTCGCTACTGCTGTATGGCGTTCGTGCAATGTTGCAGACGAAGTAGCAGCAGTCAAGCAAAAAACAGAAAAAAACACAAGCTTAGTTGTGAAAAAATAAATTTTTCCTGCTGCTTCTTCGCATCAATTATATGTGACTGCCCACTAATACACAAACAAAATTAGAAAATTTTGCACAAATTAATATTTTTTCATTAGCCAACTTTATTTTCTACCAAGCTATTGATGTTGAAAATTTTCGCATTCTTAATGCTACATACACGCGTACACATTTACTTTTTCACAAATTATTTTCTACTGCTCCGAAATTTCAATTTGCTGCATTCTTTTCCTTGCCTCCTCACTTACTTTTTGCGTTTTTTCATTCACATTTTCGTCTTAAAAATTTTCCACTCATAGAAATTTTGCTACATTTTCAACTTTCTCGCAATATTTTATTTTTATTGTAATTTTTTCAGCCAACATAAAAAAATTCCTTTTGCTGCTTTCTGTTGCAATTTTTTCTAGCTTTTCTAGCAAACGCGTTGATTTTGCGAACGATTTCGATTATTAACTGCGCATTGGACGCGTTCCACAGTGAGACTGACTGCTGCGAGCAAGGAAGCTGTGCAGCTTAGTTGGGTGGACGTTCACAGTCACACACATGCACACAGACACAACTGTATGTGTATATGCCTTCGTTGTTGGCTGCTGGCATCCGATGCCTTCATTTCGGACTCGGCCAACACGAATTGGGATGTGCGTTGAGAAGATTGGAATTATATTTGGCAGCAGCGGTAGGCGGCGAGGTAGTGTTGTACGGTGTGTATAGCAAAGAAGAATAGAACAACAAAATAATAAAAAAACATTAATAATAGCAGTAACACCGAGCAGCGCTGCATTGAGGTAGTCGTTAACTCTCTAAGCAGCCGCAGCAGCAGCAGCACTGCCAGCACGGGTGGCATTTTGCAGCAAGGCAGCAGCGTCGCCGGTTAAGCCACCGGCGAAGAACTCAGTGACGTTGCCGCTATTTCGGATTTCAGATTTCGGGCTCTTGGTCGCTTTGCGGTCGACAATCGTATTACTTTCTTTGATTGCATCGCTTTGTTTGCTATTCGGTGCTTTGATTTGGTTTTTGTTTTTTGTTTGCAAATTGAATTTCGGGGTGGGAGTGTGTAATGAGCTGTTCTGTAACGGAAATTATTGTATCTCGAGTGCAGTGGTCAACACTGCAAGTAGCTGCGACTGCTGCACACTCACATGCAGCTGTCAATATAATTTTGATAATAATTGAGCTACATTCTAATTGGAATTCTAGTTTGAATTTCGGAAAAGCTACGTTGTAGTGATACAGAGTGGGCCATATAGCGTTTGCTTTTTGAGCCACCTATTCTTTTGAGAATGGTAACACAAAGGACATGTCAAATGTGTTCATAATTTACTTAAAGGTTTGACATTTACGAAATGAGACGCTATACGCTTGAACAACATTGGGGAATATTGAAAACCTATTTCCGAAGTGGTGAGTCTTCTTCTTCTTCCGCGGTTACAGTAAATGGCGAGCGTTACCGTGACATGCTCAACGAGTTTTTTGTATCCAAACATTGAAGAGGATGACATGGACGACATTTGGTTTCAACAGGACGGTGCAACTTGTCACACTGCCAAAGTTACACTCGAACTTTTGGCTACCGTTTTTGAATTCCGATAGCAATTGGCCGCCTCGGAGCTGTGATTTAAGCCCGTTGGAGCCGTAGAGGACAAATGCTATGCGAACCATCCAGAGACGATTGATGCTTTAAAACACGAAATCGAAGTTGCCATTCATGAAATTGGAGCCCAAACAACCGAAAATGTGCTTAATGGCCTAGTGTAAAGCCGGTCGTGGCAGTCATTTGAACGATATTATTATTCATTCATAAATGACAATGTTCAATCTTTAAAATAAAAAAAAAAGTTTGAAAAAATATTGATTATTTTTTTTTTTATAGCCGATTCAAAAAGCAAATTTTACATGGCCCACCCTGTATTTCGGAATTTCGGTTCTATAGGAAGTAAACGTGATTGCTATGCGTTCGCATTTAGTTTTCAATCATGCCTTTATTGAGGTCAAGAGTATTCGAGAGAAAGTTGATCACGTTAATATTCTAAATATAGTGAGTTGATATTAAGAAGAAGATAAAGGACTGCTTTATACACCACTAAACCATTTTTTGTTTTCTAAAATACACATTTTTATGCACTGCGATATTTCAATAGCTTTGGCACTAAAACTTGTTTAAAATTTATTTGTTGCTCATTTAATATGAATATTTTTTTATCAAAATATATTTCATTCTGCTGTGAAAAACCATAAGTGAACGTTTATAACTCTGCAAGGATTAAAAAAAAAACTTCCTACAAATTTTCATAAAAATTTGAAAATATTATACGACCCAAGCTTAAAACATTGCGAAAATTAAAAAAAAAGTCTGACAATTTTCCAAAAAGTTTCTAATTTTTATAAATCGAAGTTTAAAACACTGCGAAAATTAAAAAAAAAATTCTGACAAATTTTCACAAAAATTTCAAATTTTTATAAATCGAAGTTTAAAACATTGCGAAAATTAAAAAAAAAATGCCAAAAAATTTTTATAAAAATTTCAAATTTTTATAAATCGAAGTTTAAAGCATTGCGAAAATTAAAAAAAAAAATCCGACAAATTTTCAAAAAAATTTCAAATTTTTATATAGCGAATTTAAGATTTTTATAAATCGAAGTTTAAAACATTACGAAAAATAAAAAGAAATTGCAACATATTTAAAACAAAATTCAAAATTTGGTATACCGAAGTTTAAAACATTGCGAAAATTAAAAAAAAAAATCCCAACAAATTTAAAAAAAAATTTCGAATTTTTATAAATCGAAGCTTAAACATTGCGATACTTAAAAAAAACCCAAAAAATTTTCAAATAAATTTAAAATTTTTATAAACCGGAGTTTAAAACATTGCGAAAATTAAAAAAAAAATTCCAACAAATTTTCAAAAAAATTTAAAATTTTTATAAATCGAGGTTTAAAATATTGCTAAATTTAAACAAAAAAAAAGTTCAAACAAATTTACATAAAAATTTAAAATTTTTATAAACTGAAGTTTAAAACATTGCGAAATTTAAACAAAAAAAAAGTTCAAACAAATTTACATAAAAATTTAAAATTTTTATAAACTGAAGTTTAAAACATTGCGAAATTTAAACAAAAACAGAGGTTCAAAAAAATTTTCATTAAAATTTAAAATTTTTATAAACTGAAGTTTAAAACATTGCGAAAATTAAAAAAAAATTCCGATAAATTTTCAAAACATTTAAAATTTTTGTGTACCGAAGCTTAAAACTCTGCAAAAATTAAAAAAATTCCAACAAATTTTCATAAAAATTTCAAATTTTTATAAATCGAAGTTTAAAACATTGCGAAAATTAAAAAAAAATTCCGACAAATTTTCAAAAAAATTTAAAATTTTTATATAGCGAATTTAAATTTTCATAAATCGAAGTTTAAAACATTACGAAAAATAAAAAATTCCAACAAATTTTCAAAAAAATTCAAATTTGTATGTACCGAAGTTTAAAACATTGCGAAAATTAAAAAAAAAATCCCAACAAATTTTCAAAAAAATTTAATATTTTTATAAATCGAAGTTTAAAACTTTGCGAAACTTAAAAAAAAACAAAAACGCAAAAATTTTCATAAAAATTTCAAATTTTTATAAACACAAGTTTAAAACATTGCGAAAATTAAAAAAAAGTCTGACAATTTTCAAAAAAGTTTCTAATTTTTATAAATCAAAGTTTAAAACATTGCGAAAATTAAAAAAAAATGCTGACAAATTTTCAAAAAAATTTAAAATTTTTATATACCAAATTTCAAATTTTTATAAGCCGAAGTTTAAAACATTGCGAATTTAAAAAACAAAATTCCGATAAATTTTCAAAAAAATTAAAAAATGTTCTATACCGAAGCATAAAACTCTGCAAAAATTAAAAAAAAATCCAACAAATTTTCATAAAAGTTTCAAATTTTTATAATCGAAGTTTAAAACATTACGAAAAATAAAAAAAAATTCCAACAAATTTTCAAAAATAATTCAAGTTTTTATATACCGCAGTTTAAAACATTGAGAAAATTAAAAAAAATTTTCAAAAAATTTAAGAATTTTTATAAATCGAAGTTTAAAACATTGCGAAGCTTACAAAAAAATCCGACAAATTTTCAAAACAATTTAAAATTTTTATAAACCGAAGTTTAAGACATTACGAAAATTAAAAAAAAAAATTTCAACGTATTTTTATAAACCGAAGTTTAAAACATTGCAAATTTAAAAAAAATGCCGAAATTTTTCATAAAAATTTAAAAAAAAAATCGAGGCGGCAGTTTTATAGCCCCCTAAATTCTGGTAGAATAAAGTTCAAGTAGGAAGAAGCTTAAAAATCGTGTTGAGTTTTGACAATTTTTTTATTGCTGATGGTCGCTGATGGCACAACACCCAACAATACCTCAGCCAGACACCCTTTTTTCAATAAACCTGGGTAGTGTTGGGTTGAGTATCTGCCTCTTTTTTGCTTACTTTTTCTTCCCCATATGTCATAGCATTCCAATAGCAGTAGTGAGATGGTGTTTCTGGAATCGAAAAGGGTTACTAAGCCATACCCAAGCCTGTGCAGATAACTGCGAAGTCTCAAATGACCTTCTAACCTTCTGCTAATGAGCATTCCAAGTTTGTTCTTAAAAAAGTTTATGAGATGTTTAACACTCATTAAACGCATCTTTACTGGAGACGAGACGTGGATTTACGAGTACGATACACAATCCAGGCGAGCGAGTGAGTAGAGAGCTCCGAATGAACCAAGACCAAAAAAACCACATCATTTTCAGTCAAAAAAGAAAGCGATGCTCACGGTTTTTATGGATTATAATGGTATTGCACATTAGGGATTTTTGGCAAAATGTCAAACAGTTAATAAGAACTATTAATTGGGCATTATGAGTTGTTTATGTGAAACTATTCGCCAAAAAAAGAAAGAGTTTGTGAGAAAACAACTCATGTATTTTGCAGCTTGATAACGTATAGACGCACAGTGCCATCATTAGCCGTAGAGGTTTGATCAAGAACAAAACGACAACTGTCGAATCCACCTGATATGACGACGAAAAAAAAAAAAATATTATGGAAAACGCGTTTTAACAACATAAAGGAGGTAATAAAAAAAGTCGAAAACTGCTCTGAGGCTATACCGAAAATGGAGTTCCAGAAATTTTACGACAGCTGGATCAAGCACGCATAAGTGCGTTGCAGTTTGAAGGCGATAATAACACTTTTGAGGAATAAACTTGAAAATTTAGAATTTTCTCCATGTATTCTGGTAAATTTTCAATCAAGCTGGTATATCCTCCTGGTAACTTTGCTTGACCACTATTTGCTACCAACTTGAGTTTCGTAGTCTTAGCTTTTCACCTCTGAGCTCTTTCTCGATGGTATGCAGACCCATAGCCAGGAAAGGCTCATAACCTGTTGGATGTAGCCACTCTAGGAAGCACATCCGCTGCCTCATTCCTGGATATACCCTTGTGTCAGGTGACACATGTGCACTGACTGCGATTAGCCTCCAAAACTAGATTGAAGATTTAACCTCAGCAAATTCAAAGACTTAGAGTGTAGCTCGAAATGACATTCCGCTCATTCTGGACGATTATTTTCAGATTTAGCTCTTCACGTAAACTTATGCCGGGAAGATACTTGGAAAAGTGTCCGTTAGCATAGACAGCTTTCTTTGCTGGTCAAATATTCCAGCGCCTATGCCTTGGGACATTTGCGAGCCTCCTGGGTACACTTGAAGTGTTAGCCTCAAGGGCAGGCGATTGGTTTTATTGTCCAGTTCAACCTTGAGTGAGGCTCCATCATGTGAAAAATAAACCCTATATTTAAATTTTCCACAGTATCTTCGCACAGTATGCGCGTAATATTTAAGGGTAAAAAAAAAGTTTTGTAAACATTTAAAACAAGAATTTTTGAGTGTCATTTGTATGCTCTGTTTGTCTTTTTTTCCTACCATCAATTATTAACTCTCTTTATCATACATATATATAAATATATATACATTAGGGCGGGTCGAAAGTATGTGTGGAATGATTTTTTTCAACATTGTTCCCAGCAGATCCGGACTTCACATAAAACTTCAAGAAAAAAGTACGTTAGAGTATAAGTTTTCCCAGCTTTAAAGACGATATCGAACAATCCGCCTTTTCAAGGAAGCTATCTTTATGTAATAAAAAACTAGGGCAGGAATTTTGGCTATGAAAATAGAATGTAGAAAAAATGCACCTCGTGTTGAATGATATAGAAGCAAAATTGCAAATGTGTTATTTATAAAAAGAAATTATTAAAAAAGATTTATTAAAACATTTATATTAAAAATTATAATAAAATGTTATTATAAATTTTTATTAAACCTATTTTATATAATATATTATAAATTTTTATTAAATTTTTTTTTTATTTATAACAAAAAAAAATTTATAAAAAATGTTTACTATTTTTTGTCATTTATTGGATTTAATTTATTGAAAAAAATATTATTAAAATTATTAAAAGTTTTTATTAAATTTATTAAATTTTTTTTATTTTTTATTTATAACAAAAAAAATTGTATTATAGATTTTTACTATTTTTTATTTTTTATTTATTGGATTGAATTTATTGAAACAAAAAATTTTTATTTTTAAAACTTTTTTGCTGCTTAGTTTCCAAAATATTGTACAATTTATTTACTTGTGGGTTCTTCTCAAGTTTTAGTCAAAAAATTACATACAGCCTCTTGAGGCAATATTAAATTACTTATATTTAATTTTGCTTTGTAGGCTCTTTAATTGAAAAGTTCTCCGAACCCGCTAGTTACGAAGTTACTAAAAATGTACCCGCCCTAATATACACACAAATCTGCACTCCTGCATGTTTTTATTACTTTCCAATAGCATTCCTCGCATTTGTTTGTAATGTAAACAAACATAGGCAGATGCGAAAATTTGCGCTCTCTCCAAACATTACTACAATCATTGTAACTCATTAACAGCCACCCTCATTTTTGCTTTACAAATTGTGTATAATTTACTGCCCCAGCAGCTACCATTCGCTATTGCGAAATTTGTTATCCTGCGGAGGTAACGAGGCAGCTGACGCTGTAGCTGGCATTGCCATTGAGCTTATAACACAATTTCCGATGTGTGTGTATGAGCTTTAAGCCAGCAGGGCAATACTGTAAAGTTTGAGGCTTAGTCAGACCAGCCTTATGGGTGCTAGACTCGAACTAGTTGAGGGTGGATGAAAATTGGGTTAATTGGGTGAAGTAGTTCAGTAGCGACTAGATGTGTAAGTACTCGAAAGGAGTGTTATTACCAAAGGCTAAAAAAAACTGGTTATTTTCTTATGCAAAAGAAAGCTCGCGAGCTTTTAAGACTTTGAGATTGTTGCTTGATAATTCCTCGTGAAAG
>JAYXIM010037559.1:0-22483 GCA_037575425.1 Anastrepha fraterculus | reverse complement strand
TTCGACATACATACATATGAACCCAAACAAAATGCGAGAAAAAAAAAATTAAAAAACAATGTATATATTCATATATGCTTAGTTCCTGGATTAATATAATTTATTCAAAACTCTGTTTAAACATAATATTTTTTCCATTTTTTTCCTGAGAAGTTAAACACAATTTATTATTTTCCCTTCATAGCCGAGTGTTGTTATGTGTGACTGTCATTCACTAGGTTCCAAATTCGATGCTCGCTGGGGCGATGGAGATCTTTATTTACACTATTACGCACTTATTGCTTTCTATGCTGCTTAATTTTGCGCCACCTAGTATATATCTAGTGTTTTTTAAGTACTTGAGAACTTAAACTAATAATACAAAATAGAAATATTGTTGGAATGCTTGTTTTATTATAATCAGGTAGATGATTCATGGCATTTATTTTTTGAAAATTATATCCCGCATATGTCCACAGCGACTACGAGTTAGATGGCCCATTCGATCAGTCCATTACATCCAAAAGCTCAAATGGAAAAAGGGCTCTATGAACTTCGTGAACAGATTTATTTTTTTCAAAGTAAATTTGAACAATTTGGAAGTGCTGTTCTGGCGTTGAACGATTCATGATGACTTACTGAATAGAAATGTCAACACAGTTTGTAATTCTTAGCAGTCAGACATGTTTATTAGTAGGCACCAACCTGCTATTGGAACATCCTAAGCTGTCGCTCAAATTTGGAAAAAAAAAATAAATATTTTGTCTTCAGAATACTTTACGCACCTGTCGAGCTGGGTTCCTGGATCAACAATCATCCAAATATTCTCTATCAACTAATAATCGTGAAGTTGGGCACACACAATTCGTTTTATTTCCTCATCAAATTAAATCTTAATTGTAAATCGTATAGAGTACCGCAAAGTTGTAAAAAGCGATGGCCCGAAACTCAAGGCAACCATGGCAATGATAAGAATAATGATTCACGCTGAAAAATTGCTGGTGTACTCAATTGATACTAACAGAAGACAGTCTAAAGTAAAGATTTCAAAAAAGGAACTTAGACATTCACGAATCGTCATGGCTTCAAATTGGAAATTATGCATTTGGAACTACGCAATTGGTCGGAGGCCTTTTATTTGTATGTTATATAACAAAAAAAAAAAAAAAAAAAAAAATCTAAAATCAATCAATAAAATTTATTATACTAAATACTCAGCTTCTAAAGATTAAGAACTTTACAATGTTGGTGATAATTGTTACAAATTTATTAGGTTAAGTTAGTTTATGGTGGTATTCGGTCTGTGCGAGCAACTCACTTAGATCTTACAGGTCCATTGTGATATTTCTGTGCGACACGGGAACCTCATTTATTTTTCTTCGTGGAACCATTTTGTGACTCTTATGAAGCGCAGGATTGGTCGCATCCTCAAATCAGACAGTTCTGTAAGAGAATTGAAAAGTGTTTACCTAGACAACTTGCTGTGATCTTAGTTAAGGCTGGACAATTGCAAAGGAAGTACTCTACTGTGTCTTCCTCTTCCGCTTCCTCATCTCTACAACTTCTGCACTATTCATGAGAGGAAACTCTTAGTCTCCAGGAATGCCTGCTAAATAGCCAATGCTCGGTTTTACATGCGACGGCCTGTGATATATCTTCTCTTGAGAGGCTAGTTTGGAATCATCTGTATAATAGTTTAATTCCCTTTCTCTATGGCGTTGCTGTCTGCCACTCTCTTCTTGACGGCTTGTTCATCATGAAAAGTCTGTCGAAGATGAGTCTAGAAATAGAATAGTCGACTTCTTGTTTGTGACTATTCAGAGGCGTGACCAAACCACCCGTCTTCCCATAGAGTCAAACTTTTAAGTCTTAGCGCCAAGGCGGCAGCCATGTTTGAATTATTAAGTCAGTTTTCTGAATTTGATTTTAATAAAATTAAGTGCTAATACGAGTATATGGTGGTATAAAACACGATTACTGAAAAGTCTCGGGCCTATCAAAGAACACAAAACTAGCTTTATTAATCAATGCAATTTCCATCAAGAACAAAGCAGTCATTCCAGCGCCCCTCTACCATTTCAATACCTCTTTTGTAGAACGATTTATCTTTTGCCTCAAAATAGGCATCGGTTTCAGCGACATCCTTCATTCGCTTGAACGGTATTTTTTCCCATCAAGAAGCAGTGTAAAATTAAAAGACGAAATTCTTTTTAATCCATTTTTTTTTTTTTTTTTTTTTTTTTTGTCGGGACAACTAGCAAGTGCAGCACTCAGACATTAATTGAGTCCATTGTACTACACTTGGATTCCCTTTTAATTTTCTTTAAATCGACCCGATCTCCGAAGAAATCTGAGTAGATCTTGTGGTGCCAAGGAGCCAAGATGGTCGCTTCTTAACACATCAGTGCCAAAGACCTCAAACCTGATTCGGGCGAAGGCGGGGCAGACACACAGGAAGTGATCCGCCGTCTCATCCTCCTCTTCACAAGCTGGGCAGAGTACACTGTCTGAGATGCCCAACCTTTCCATGTGCTTTGCCCACAGAAAGTGGCCCGTCATTAGTCCAACCAGCCGTCTGCACTCCCCTCTGCCTAATGACAGAAGGGTTTGCGACAGTCGATCGGACATGACAGGTAACATCAGTTTTGTCCATCTGCAGCCTCTCTCAGCCTGCCAAGCTCGCTTGTGGGTAGTAGTTACCCATTTGCTAACCGTGGCCGTGATGGCCGCAGAGGGGAGTGGCAAAGCGGGCTCTGGGCCAAAGAAGTTGGCTTCAGAGCCCATCTTAGCTAAGGAGTCAGAGGTCTCGTTACCCGCGATACCCACGTGTCCCGGGACCCATGTTAGCATCAGGCTGTTATGTCTGCCGACATAGTTCAGCCTGGATTTACAGGACTTCACTACCCCTGATGTGGTTTGAGGGCTATCTAAGGCCATAAGCGCAGCTTGGCTGTCGCTGCAGACACATATAGATCTGCCTCTCCATCGTTTTTCCACAACAAAGTTCATCGCTTCTTGAACTGCATACACCTCCGCTTGAAACACAGATGCATGCATTCCAAGAGCAAAGTGCAGTTTTGTCCCGCTGGATTCCACGTAGACCCCAGAGCCGGAGCCATGCTCGGTCCTGGAGCCATCCGTAAAAATGCGAAAACAGTGTTTACCGGGCTCATTTTCTGAGTCTCCCCACAACTGAGCCTCTGGTAGCACTACACTGTATCTCTTTTCAAGTACGACTCTTGATGGCATTGAGTCAAGGGGCATGGAGAGAATCGTTGGATCGATGTCCATACCTTCTCTGTGTTCCAATGCCGGACAAGGGCCGTACCAGTTCCCACTGTGTTTCAGTCTGCAGATGGCCTTCAGGGCCTCTCCTCGGATGAAAGCATCAAGTGGTGGTAAACCAATCAGAGCATCTAGTGCCGGGCCTGAAGTGGTCGGAAAAGCTCCGGTGCAACAGATGGCCACAGTGCGTTGTAGTCTCGATAAGGTCCTCCTGACTCCCACTAGGGATAGTCTACTCATCCAGACCACTGATGCATAGGTGATAATGGGTCTTATCATAGCTGTGTAGATCCATAGGACCTTGCTAGGAGAGAGACCCCACGTTTTCCCAAAGACACCTTTGCACTGCCAGAAAGCTGTCAGCGCTTTGGATGCCTTTGTCTCAACGTGTGATTTCCATAGGAGCTTACTATCGAGGATTACTCCTAGATATTTAATTTCCTTGGATAGCTGGATTGTGACTCCTTTTAGCTTTGGCAGAACGATTCCGTCAAGCTTCCTCCTTCTGGTAAAGAGGACAATACCAGTCTTGGCGGGATTTGCCGACAGCCCGTTCGCACAGCACCAAGTGTCAATCCGATCCAGAGTTTTCTGCACTTTCCTGCAGATGTTCATAAGCGAAGAGCCTGTTACCAAACAAGCAACGTCGTCCGCATATGCTTGTGCGTAGACTCCCGAATCGTTTAAGGTGGTGAGTAGAGGATCGATTACCATGCACCAGAGCAACGGAGACAGCACACCGCCTTGGGGGCAGCCTCTGTTAACCCCAGATGACACCAGCAGATCTTCCTCTGCTCGCACCGAAACGATTCTTTGGGCCAGCATCGAACGAATCCAATTTACTAGCACCCGGTCTACGCCGTGCCTACTAGCAGAGTTACACATACTATCAAAAGTGGCATTATCAAACGCCCCCTCTATGTCTAAGAAGATACCCATAGCATAGTCCCTCCTGTCGATGGCCAGCTCTATCCTAGCAACAAGATTTTGCAGTGCCGACTCGCAGGATTTTCCACTCTGATAGGCATGCTGAAATAGAGACAGAGGGTGAGCCTTCAGCGACTTCTGACGTATGCGCAGTTCCACTAGTCGTTCGAGACTTTTCAGCATGAATGAGGTCATGCTGATTGGTCTAAAGCTTTTGGGGCTGGTGTAGTCGTCTTTTCCAACCTTTGGGATGAAAGCGACCCTCACCATCCTCCAAGAGCGTGGTATGTAAGCCAGTGCCAGGCATGCCGAGAAGATTTTCTTCAGGGCTGCTGTCACGAACTCTGCAGCCTCCTTCAGCATGGCAGGAAATATGCCATCTGGTCCGGGGGACTTGTAGTCGCCAAAAGATTTGATGGCAAATCGAATGGCGGCCACATTCACCACAGATCTGGCAACGAACCAGTCATGCCGAGAAGGTGTAGCAGCTCTGACAACTGCCTCTGTCAATAAGGGCTGTTGCCGGCTGATGCTTATCTGATTACCAGGAAAGTGAGACTCCATCAGCAAGCTGAGTGTCTCACTTTTCCGCTCCGTGAAGGAGCCATCAGATTTCCTAAGTGACCCCAGCTTTGTCGTTGGGTCCCTTTTCAGGATCCTAACCAACTTCGCCGTGTCACTCAGAGATTCAATACCGCTGCAGAATTCCCTATATGAGGCTTTTTTCGATTCCCGAATAAGCCTCTTGTAGTTCTTCTGAACATCACGGTATCGCTCCCAGTCCTCTGCAAGGTTAGTCTTGAGGGCCCGGTTTAGAAGTTTTCTCGACTCACGCCTCAACATCTGGAGCTCTTGGTTCCACCAAGGAACGGGAGTCCGGCTCGGGAGAGGTCGAGTTGGACAGGCTGACTCAAAACAGTCGGTTAGGGCAGCGTTGAGTTTCTCAACAGCCGCCTCAATGGCCTGTTCTTTTCGAAGTCTTGGTGGCGCAACGTCAAAGTCCCGCAACGCCTCCCTAAATTTCTGCCAGTCTGTTTTTCTTGGGTTTCTAGAGGGCAATGGCATTTGTGCCTCCTCGCCACACTGAAACTCAATGTACCTGTGGTCCGAGCACGAATCTTCGGCAAGGACTCTCCAGTTCTTGATTGACCACCCAAGTTTTGAGTTTGATAGGGTTAGATCAATCACCTCCTGTCTTCTAGGCGTTACAAACGTTGGCTGTGAGCCCTTGTTTTGTATGTCTAGGCAGGAGGACGCGATAAATTCGAATAGTCGAGAGCCCCGTCCATTGCACTTGCTGCTGCCCCAGATTGTATGCTGGGCATTAGCATCGCAACATAAGATGAGGCCCAGACTGCGCCGCTCACAGAACCTCACGAGACTAGTGGCCTTCCCGGGTGGTGGCCCTTCCAGAGCATCGTAAGGAAAGTAAGCAGATGCAATCACAAACTTCGACCATCCGCGTCTACCTCTATAACACACCTCAGCCGCTACCAGGTCTTGGCAACAGAATTGCTCAAGACCCGTCACAGTGAGATGGGATGATACTATAAGACCGGTCCTAGGTCTGCTAGAACTCCTGTCATATAGTAACGTGGCCCCTTTCAGCGCACTTAAGCCACAGAGACGGCCCCTAAAGACCCAGGGCTCTTGCACTGCTGTTATGTGGGGTAATGTGTGCAGCTGGGAAAGCCTTCTACTTAGTAGTGCAGTAGCGGCTTTGGAATGCTGCAAGTTAATTTGCGTCACCGTCAAGGGACGATAGCTACAGGAGTCGTCCGAGTCAATCATTTGGGAAAGACATGAAAGCTGGCCGTCCCAAGGAAGAGACTCAGACGGTTCCCGTACCGTAAGCCCATGACATCAACACTGGCCTCGTCCACTCGCACCACAAGAGTAGCACCTTCCTTCCCGTCCCGGTTTTTACTCTTGGTGTACGAGACGACTCGCCAAAGCCGCGTGTTGATGCCCGGATTCTGGGCACGTAGACAGGATAGGACATCCGCCGTAGACAGGTCTGGATCCGGAATCCAGCAGATGGCCTTCCTGAGGGGTACACTCTCCTCGCTGTAGACTGCGAAGCGAGTGGTCCCCATGGGGGGCACGTTATTGACCGCGGTCCTGATCCACTCGAAGTTGGCCAGAGACGCGCACGTCACCTTTATGGTGCCGTCCTTTGTCTCATAGCCCTTCGCGTTGGCTTCCGGACCGGAGGCAATAACCCGACGCATCAGCTGGCTTTTGCAGTGTTTGATTTCTGCATCCGTCAGCTGATGGTCGGGCCCCTGTTTTCCAATCACAGCCACAGGTCGTGGGCCAGCAGCCTTCTCGCTATAGGATGGCTTGGCCGCACCCTTGGATGTGCTTGGGCGAAGGTCCAGCTCCCGATCCTCCACTGACGAAGATTTCGCCGGGCAGACAGCTGTGCTGGACTTTTTGTCGAGGCGCCGATAGAGACGTGGCTTAGCAGTACCTTTTCCCGCCACATTGACTGGCGCCAAGACCGAGCTCGTACCTTGGGGGGTCGTGGCTCGGTCATTGGCGGCAACCGCAGGGCAGGGAGGTGTGCTGCTTTCAGCCGCCGTCTTTCTCCGCTTGCCTCGAGAGCGAGACAACTTGGGAGTGCCTGTGCCCACCGAAGACTCGGTAGCTTCCGTGGGTGTCACTTCCGCTGACCGAGGTCGTTTGGAAGACACAGACACAGAAGGGCCGGCGGAGCCACATGAGGATTTCTCCCGCATGAGCTCTGCCCGCCGCTTTCTTCTCTTCCTCCTTGCCGCGCTCTTCGATTTCCCTGCTTCTTTGGGAGGTCGTGCAGCCACCGAAGAGACCTCACAACTCAGGCCCTCAGAAGCAGGGAAACGTTTTTCAGGCTCTGAAGGAGAGGAGATTGCGATAGCAACCCCCGTCTCCTCCAGGATGCGCTCTCGCTCGTAGAGCTGAGAGACTTGGGTAATGGTTGGGGCCTCCAGAATCCATGCCCCTGCCGCCGAAGCGGGTGGATTGCCACTTGTGTGGATTCCACCTGGAGTAACAGATCCTTTGTTTTCCATTACCTTTTTTGGTTTTTTTCGGGACTCCTCCCTAGCCAGTTTGGTTCGCGGATGGCACCCTGATTCTATGCCAACTTTGAGTCATCACACGAGTGTTGAACCCACCCCAACAGGGAAGGCCACTCTTGTGATGCCAGGGCTCCCTATCCACCACCTGGGACGCGCCCGATGGGAGATCAGGCAACTCCACACGGACCATTCAATAACTCACGAACTAATGAATAGAAAGTTGAGTGCAATAAATGTGTTATGTGTTGGACCCGGGACTTTTCAGCCCATGAGTTATAATTTATTTTTTTTCGTCGGTTTCATTATTATTTCGCATAGAAAATGAAACATACCCATGTCTAAGCAATATTTTTTCTCTAGTTTTCCGGTCCCCGAACGGTAGCTGGTCTTATTGAGAGTATACTGCTTAACAGAAATGAACTCGCAAGTTTGAAAATAGCTTGCAAGCGTCGCTTTTGACTGCATATGCAAGTATGAAGTAATTTCTCTTTAGGCGAAGAAAATCTATTCACCATTACTTCGCCATGGTATTCGCCTAACTGTATTGCAAATAAAATCGGATGATAGCAATATACGATGAGACGTTTCCTGGATTATTCGATATAAAAGTTCCGCGGACGAGCTATGCAAATTACTCTCTTTCGACGCATTCATAATTCATGGTTGCACCTCTTCTTCTTGTTCTTTGCTTATTATTATTATTTGATGTGAATATTCTACATCGAGAAAAAGGCACAATTTATAAAAAAGTCTTCAACTCATCCGAAAACAATTTGTAAAGCAAAGTTCATGAGCGCGCTGCTGGTCTATCTCCCAGAAGGATATAGATCAATTCGAAATTATGTGTAATATGATATTTTATAAAAATATTCACAAGTCCATATAAACTAAAACGACTAAGGATAAAAGAACTAATATTCTTCCATTTTTTAGTCTCTAACGTTAATGGTAGTAAGGGCAATGGAAGTACAACAGTTCTTAAGAAAAAATTTAGTCTCCTCCTCA
The DNA here is from genome assembly GCA_037575425.1 of Anastrepha fraterculus. Lineage (NCBI taxonomy): Eukaryota > Metazoa > Arthropoda > Insecta > Diptera > Tephritidae > Anastrepha > Anastrepha fraterculus. Next base: position 14,225 of record JAYXIM010037559.1, on the reverse strand, counting down.
ATTCTTCAGCTGTTCAGAAACCTCCATGACGTAATAATTTTTAAAAAATATATTTTTTGCTGTCATTATTAAAATTTAAGCTTTTCTGGTTATTACTCTACGTTTGTTCATTTTGTTTCGGTTTACATTTTCGGTTTGATTTGATAGCTAATATCTAAATTTCCTATAAAAATAGGAAATACTACGATTTTTGCATAACTCGCAAAGTAATTGGGATTGAATTATTTACAAATGAGGAATTCACTCTCTAAATCTTGTTTGGGGGAGTACGTAAGTGGAAGGGCAATTAGGAAGTTAATTACTAATGGGAGAGCGAGGTACGTGCTTTGGGAGCATAGCATTATGCGCCCACTTCTGGCTTTTAGATCATATTATGCAAATATAAGCAGCAGTTATGAAGTACAATGCGCGCAAAATTAATCACCCTATCGGAAGATCTATAATTTTTGTAAATGGTGTTGTAGATCAATCATATTTGACACTTGTGACCTAAGCGCCTGCTGTATACAAACCCACAAGCAATGGAGCGCGTCAAGGTCAAAATAAAGATTTCCATCACTCGAAGCCATTTTTTTTTATTTAGTAAAAAGTTATTCAAAAACAAAATTGGGTGATTAATATTTGATATTGTATAATACCCAATTTTTTTACACGACTTTGAAATAACACGGTTCATCAATACATTTTTTACAGGACATTTTCGAATCTCAGTATTCTTAAAAACATAATTTCTATAAAAATACGGTAAATAATGACACTAGTGATACTATCGACAATATTTGAAATACAGTGCCGCTCAACTGAATAGGTTTGAAAACTATTTCTTCTATTTTTTCTTCTCTCTTTGTTCCTATGACATTTTTTCCTTCTTTCGTTTTTGTTTTGAACATTCATTTGTTTACTCATAATATGACAAAAAAAAATGTAACGGGTTCTATGCAGAGGTAAATCAGAATTTTGCTTTCATCGTGAAATTCGCTAAATGTGTGGTCTATTTTTGGCTCATCTGATTAGGTTTGATAACTTTGACTTCACTTTTTGATTGGCTGCGTGATTGAAAATATACCTATAATTTTTTTGGTCTACTTAAATTTAAAGTAATTGCTACCATGTTTTTTAATATGGGCCGGGGAAAATCTTTAACCGATTTTGAAAAAGGTGAAATTAAAGGCTATATTGAATCTGGCCTAAAACATAATGAAATAGCAAAGAAGATTTGTCGAAGCCAAAAAGTGGTAAGCAATAAATAAAGAAAATATTCTACAACGGCATCAGAGAGGCGACTAAACCTTCGAACTGCTTCGAATTCCCCCTCTCTGCCAGTAAATCAGGGATGAATGCGGTGTAAATGCTAGTTTGGCAAGTAAAACGAGTTATGCGGAGTGCTAAACACTTAAAGAGATTAAAAATAAAAAAAAACCTCCTCTCAATGATGTACGGAAAGAAGCTCGACTTCGATTTGCGCGGGATCACATGACATGGAACAAGGAGTGGAGTGGTCTTCTCCGACGAAAAAAAGTTCAATCTCGACGGACCGGATGGCTACAACTATTATTTTCACGATATGCGAAGAGAGGAATGTTTTTTGAGTCGTCATCACTCCTATACAGGAGGCGTAATGGTTTGGGGAGCCGTATCGATTTATGGAACGTGCGAGCTGCAGTTGGTTTCATCAAAGATGAATGCAAATGTCTTCAAGACTGTGCTCCAAAAGGGTTTTCCCCAGTTTTCCGAAATTTTTGGACCTATTCAATGGACGTACCAACAAGACAACGCCCCCATCCATACAGCCCGGGTTACAAAACAGTGGATTAAGGACCAGAATGTCAACTTGCTCGAGTGGCCGCCATACTCCCCAGACATAAATATTATCGAGAACATTTGGGGACTTTTATCCAGGAGAGTATATGAAGGGGAAAGACAATTTCAAGACTCGGCGGTTGAAGCGATTAAAAAAGCCGGTCAATTATTTCACTGAGTGAAATTTAAAAATATTACGATTCCTTATCAACTCCAATGTTTGAAATAATTAAGAATAAGGGTGGTCATACCAAATATTAAATACTGCAGAAATAGTGTCTTTTATTATTTAAGTTACCAAGTGCCATGAAATATGGCTTTGAATAATTTCTTTTTATAGTTTTGTTGGTCAAACCTATTCACTTGAGCCAAAAATAATGGAGATTTTCAGCTATGTTTTTGAAAATTTAATAATAAAAATATAAAAACCAAACCAAAAAAAAAACTACTTTTGTATTCTATAAATAAGTGATCGTTTTACTTAACAAAATTTATTTGGTTTAAATCCGAGTGCTCGTTATGAAGATATTATGTTCTAAGTCTAAAAAAGAAGTCAAACCTATTCAGTTGAGCGGCACTGTATCTATTGATGCTAAAGATTTGAATCCAGTACACGAAAACGTACACTTATGCCATCCAGGAGCGATCTGTAGGTGTGAAATTGATTTTTATACCTAATTTAAATTTTGTGTGATAAATATAAATATGTTGTATAAAATATATTTATGGATGAAATTTAAAAAATTAATTGTTTTTGTTTTATAAACAACGATAACAATAATCAAGTAACAAGGATAGTAGCAATCACTTTTTTGTCTACAAAATTTTTCTGGGGAAAATATTTTAAGTTATTCCATCTTACACTATTTTTTAAAGCTATAGAACATAATCCCTATTTTACAATATTTTCCGTATATATTTTTCACAATTTTTTTGGTTTTATTGATGGTAGCAAAGAAAGGAGAAATACCTGGCTTCAATTGGGGAAACGGAAGCTCAGGCCTATTCAAATAGAAGATAAAATAATCATCATGTCGTTTTTAAAACACCATTTTTTAAGTAGGTACGATTTAATTAATACTTCCTAATTAGAGTGCTAGAGGAATATCTTAAATTGAAACAAGACATATTTTTTCAGCTGCTTCTATTATATTTACTATATTTCTTTTTTTTAATTTAATGCTTTTATTTGCAAACTATTCTAAGAACAATAAGCTTTAAAATGTATAAATATACATCTCTATACACGCACAAGCAAGATGTTGGCAGCAGCAGCTCTTCTGAATAGCATTTGGGTACGGTCCATATACCTAACATTGCCGTCATCGGTGCACATGTGGCGCATGCGCAACAAGAGATCGGCAGAGCTTAAAAGATTTCTTTGTTGCAAGTGCAATGAAGTTGGGGGAAAAAGAGAGCGCAACGACATTTTTCAATTAAACAAATAAATTAAGAACAAGGGGTACGGCCAAGTTGGCGATCAAAGCAGCAAATAAGAACTTAAAAAAAATTGGAATAAGACCATTCGTTGTTGGATGCCAGCAAACTGTGGTAGCCGTTGCTTACAGTATGAACATTATCATGCACATTGACAGCCCTGGCTCTAGCACCAACAACAACAACAGCAGCAGTAATATCGCCAAGAGTAAGTAACAGCAATGAAATAAGTTCAACAAGGATTGTAATTTTGCAGCAGCTAAAAGAACAGACAGACCTCTTTCAGTGGCATGCGATGAGTGGTTTATATGTAAGTATCGATGCTGTTGAAAAGAGTGCTGTGTTGCGAAGAAGCTATTTGTGTCTGTATTTGCTCACCAATGCATTCGTATCTGCCGTTTTTTGGCATCAAAGTTAGCGCAGTTTAAAATGCGTTCAATACGCTAAAGAGAGGGACTAACTTGCAATTTAATTTGTTTTAGAATATTCAATAATCAGTTTTCAAAACACAAAAGTGTGAGCAGATACATACTCGTACATACATTTTTTTTATTATTTCGCAGTAATTTTATTATATATTAATATAAAATCTAATTAAGATGAAATAAAAGGGGTTTGATTTGCTTTGGAAAATGTCTAGCAGCTTTCACTTGCGCATAAGATTAATGTTACATAAAAAAGAAATGACAAAGTTTGGACGAAATCGAAATTTACATGCCCCATGTTTATAGCCAAGTGGCATAGTTAAGTTACCTTAGGTTACGGTGGTTGCTACTCTTCATTAGGGTGCAGATGGACTTACTTAGGCCTAGAGACCTTACAATATAATCATCAGAGCAATTTTGTGTGCATACACAATCCTACTTAAAGTATCCCATAAGAGTCCAACGATTAGCTTGTGTACGAATATCAGGTGCGCTCCTCCATATTCCACCCATTGATAAATATGTATGCTAAAGGTAGAGCATCCAAATCTGCTTCCAGGATTAAAGCAGCAGGTTTGCTAAAAGCAAACATGTACGGTTATGTAATAGTTCTAGTATCTGTGGAACATTAGCAAGATGCATCGAAAACAGACTGTCTGCTTCCCAGGGTAGATACAAATACTATAAAATACGAATACCCGAGATAGGCTTGGTAGACCTGAGTCATATCACTACTGCCGGCTCAAAGATGGACAATGGCACTGAATCGGGAGTGTACTTGGAATAATTATCTTTAAATTGCCGGTTTAGTTTCTCACTCCGACTAGAGGAGCGTCGATTCTTCCAAGCAGAGATCTACGCTATAGTCAAAGTAGCAAAAACTATGAAACTAATGGACTTACCTCCGGCAAACCTTACCATTTTTGTTGGTAGTCAATCAGCGATCAAGGCACTGGCCTCAGCTCGCATCAATTCAAGATGTGTGAAAGAATGCAGAAGGTCGCTTTCGCTTATCCAAATAAACAACACCACACTTTGTTGGGTCTCCGCCCACGCTGGAGAGGAGGGCAATTCAAGAGCGGACGAGTATGCAAGGAACCTCTAAACGAACTGTACACTGCGATTGGCTTGAGCGTAAAGCGCTGTGGCCAAAACTGTATCTTAAAAGAACAAAATGTCTGTTTGGATTCAACAGATCGACAAGCAGTGTCCTCCCAGGTATTATAATGGGTCACTGCGCTATTTACACCCTAGCCAATAGAATGGGTGTACCTCACACTGACTCATGCAGGAGAATAAGGAGATGATAAGGAATTGAGCTAGTACAACACCTCTCCTGTGAGTTCCCTGCATTCCAATGAAGACGTGCCAAATATCTCGGCGATTATTTCTTTGAAGATCTGGGCAATTTTCAAAATGCCTTATTGGAGAGACTAGTTACCTCCTTAAAAAGATCTAAGTGGTTTAAGTAACTTAGTTACGGGATGGAAATTAAAAGCAGGTATCTCAGTAAGTCTTTGGTCCACCGAATGTCTTCTCTTAGATATGCAACCTGGCTAACCTAACCTTTTCAAATGTTGCCTTCTCGGAATTAAACTGGGACTTCGTTCTTAATGCAAGTGACGTATCCGATTGTTTTGAAACTTTTTTTTACAAAATTCATAATGTTTTTCGAAAAACCTTTCAGTCTTTCCACCTCCGATTCATAAATTTCTATAGTAAAATAGAAACCTAAAAAAGTTAAAACTTATTTTTCTTCTTGATTGAAACAATAACTTTCTAAGCGATTTAAGCTGAGTTTTTAAAAGCGCGCCAGATGTCGCTTTCAGTTGGATACATCAAGTGAAGCCAAGCCCTTCTTCATCTGATCTTTCTCTTCATTCACTATCACCAGCTGGTACCACTTCGAATACTTTCGGAGCGTTTGTATCCATTCAGATGACAATGCCTACACTGCACAGTCTCTGAGCTACTGTATGTCTAAGTCGAGGCATATTATTATTATTAGAAGGCCATTACGCACTGCGACCAGAGTTGATCTATTGTGCAAGACCTATTTTGTAACCCTAGAGTTTAAGGCTTTTTATAAATTTTAGCACTATTGTGGGTTTGTTGTTCCAAAGATTACATGGAGATACTACGATACCACCAAGGTGGTGAAGTCTTTGTCTGCCCAGCGCAGGACATTCACAAAGCACATGTTCTGAGCTTTCTATATCCATTTCGCAAAAGCGGCAGACATTGGTCTCTGATAGACCAATGTTATTTAAATGATACCTCAGGCTGCAGTGACCTGTGAGGTATCCTGTTAAAAGACGCAGATCTACTCTGTTTAGTGAGAGTAGCTTGTCTGATATTCCTTTGTTGGGACTAAGAAATTGTCTGGCTTGACGCTGACCGGCACAATTTAGCCAGTGTGCAGCAAATTTCCTTTCTTCCCATTTCCTGAGGAATTCATTAATGTGGCTTTTCGTGAGTCCACAGAAAGGCTCAGGACCAGTAAGTTGCATATTTGCTCCTTGTTTTGCGAGGTCATCAGCCATTTCATTCCCCTCATGCCCTTCATGTCCCGGAATCCAGACTAGATTTACTGTGTTGAGGTTTCCTAACATGTTGAGAAGGTTTAGGCAATCATTTACCAATTTAGAGGTGATAGTTGTTGATAGAAGGGCTTTTAGAGCCGCTTGACTATCAGAGAGTATGTAGATGTGAGTACCTCTCATTTTCCTGCGAAGGCATTCTCTCACACATATTTCAATGGCATGTATTTCTGCCTGGAATATTGTTGGGTAGAGTCCCATCGGAATCGATTTTTTAAATTTAGGCCCATTGATTCCTGCCCCTGCTCTACCATCTTCCAGCTTGGACCCATCAGTGAACCATAATTGAGATCCAGGCTTGAAATTGATAGAATTAGTTCTCCAAGTTGTTCGTTCATTAATAATAATTCGGAAGTTTCTGTAGAGAATGGGTTTGGGAGATATTGTATCCACCCTGTGTAGTATAGGAGTGTGTCGAAAGTCTTCTAAGATCTTTAGATGTCCTCTCATATCTCCACTGTTAAGATCGGCGTTGCCTTTTAGTCTTAAGGCACTCAATCTTGCTTCTTTTTCAATTAAGATGGGAAGCGGTGGTATACCTAGGAGCACGCCCAAAGCGTCAGTTGGGCATGTTTTCATTGCTCCTGTTATACCGATGCAGATGAGGCGGTACAATTTGTTAAGATCGCTTGCCGCCTTTCGTTGCTTAACTTTGGGCCACCATGCTATGGAAGCATAAGTGACTATAGGCTTAACAACTGTAGTGAATGTCCAGTAGGTCATTCTGGGGCTGAGCCCCCATGTTTTACCAAAAAGCCTTGTGCAGGCATAGAATGCCCTTGTGGCTTTTACAGTAACTTTCTCAAGATGCGAGTTCCAGGTAAGCGCTTTGTCAAGGTTGATACCAAGGTAGTTCGCCTCTGTGGAAAGTTGTAGAGTCGATTCATTCAGGACAGGACATTTGATGTTGATATTCCTTTTCCTGGTGAACGGCACTAGCGCAGTTTTAGATGGGTTGATAGAGAGCCCTTTGTCAGTGCACCATTTGTTTATTATGTTGAGGGCATGTTGCATGCGGTTAGAGATGGTCTCTTCATGCCAGCCCACTATATATACTACCAGGTCATCAGCATAGCCCTGGGTGTGGAATCCTAGGTTGTTCAGTTTGTGGAGAAGTTCATCTATTACTAGTGTCCACAGAAGAGGAGAGAGTACTCCCCCTTGCGGGCAACCTCTTGTGGCCTTGATAGACTTTATTCTTCCTCCTAATTCTGTACTGATCGTTCTGGATTTCAGCATCGATATAGTCCATCGTCTGATGGGTTTAGGTACGTCCTTTTGAGATAGGGCATTGTTGATTGCCTCATAGGACGTATTATCGAAAGCTCCTGTTATGTCAATAAAAGCGCAAAGTGCGATTTGTTTTGATTCAATAGCTTTTTCAATAATGGTTACCAGACTGTGTATTGCAGTCTCAGTAGATTTACCTTGTTGGTAGGCAAATTGAAGTTGGTGCAGTGGGAAATTAACCAAGTTATTCTCCCGTATGTGCTGATCCAATATTTTTTCCATTGTTTTTAGGAAAAATGAGCTGAGGCTAATCGGTCTGTATGACTTAGGCAATTGTTCGGGTTTTTTCCCTACCTTTGGAATGAATACGACCTTTACCTCAGCCCATTTCGTAGGAATATAACCTAGCAATAGGCTTGCTTTATATAGTCTGGACAAAGTAGGGACAATGTATTGGCTTCCCTTTTGCAGAAGGCAAGGGAATATCCCATCAGGTCCAGGAGATTTGTATGGGCTAAATGTAGATATAGCCCATTGTACCCGATTTTCATGGAATAGCTTATTTGCCAGCTTTAGGTCCTCTCTGTCAGCATAAATGGTAGGTTCTACCAACATTGTGGACTCATGTAAAGCATGGCATCCCGGGAAATGGGTGTCCAGTAGAAGTTGGCTAGTTTCTTCTGGGTTTTTAGTGTAGCTACCATCTGGCTTTTTCAGGGTACATATGCCGTTTGAGTGATCCTTTAATAAGGCTTTCTGGAGGCGGATAGCATTAGGAAGATTTGAAATCTTATCACAGTGATCCCTCCAGGAAGCTCTCTTAGATTTCCTCAATTCTTTGTTAAAGTTGGTTAGAGCTCTTGAGTAGGAGACCCAGTCCCCTGTTTGTTTAGCTCTATTCCATAATACTCTGGTTTCATGGCGTAGTCTTGAAAGCGTACTATTCCACCAGGGGACATCCCTTCGTGGTTTTTTCACTTTTTCCTGACAGCTCTCATGAAATGCAGACGTAATGTTTGAGTGGAGTTCATTTGCCTCCATCTCAAGCTCTGATTTAAGCACCAGGTGATGCTTAGAGTAGTTAGCACTTTGTTCTAAGTTAAAGTGAAAGACATTCCAATTTATATTCTTTGGATTTCTGTAAATTGTTATGTGCGGTAAGGTAGCACCTAAGTCAAACCTGATAAGACTGTGGTCCGACATTGATGCTTCCCCGGACACATGCCAATTTGAGACTTCTGATAGTACATTTGGACTGCATAGGGTAAGATCAAGTACTTCCTCCCTTATTGCATTCCTAAATGTTGGTTCATTGCCTCGGTTTACTATTGATACATTATATCTAAGTAAGAATTCAAGAAGGCACTCACCTCTCGCATTGATGTTTGTGCTGCCCCATATCGTATGATGGGCATTCGCATCACATCCTATTATCCAGCGTAGGTGGTTCTCCTTGCAGTAGTTGACTAGGGCTACAAGTTCCCTTGTTGGAGCAGTTTCCTCATCTCCTGGAAGGTAGGCAGAGGCAATGATTACCTCGTGCTCGCCTTTGTCTGTTGGCACCTTGGTCCAGATCGCAACGAGATCGGTGGTAGTGAACTGCGAAATGGGAATGAAGGTTAAGTTATTGCTAATTAAGATTGCCGCTCTAGGGCGATCATTGTTGGCATAGATTAACTTACCATTAACATCTTGGAGTCCCTCAATGACTCTGTCACGTACCCACGGTTCTTGGATTAGAGCTATATCCAAGTTTTGTTTGTTAAACCTCCTTGCTAGTTCAGCCGAGGCAGCCTTTGCATGGTGGAGGTTTAATTGAAGGCATCCGAGTTGCCTTCTATTGTTGCTTAGGATAGCGTGTGGCATTATCGCCTCTGTTTTTTGGCACTGGCTGCCTTTTTCTTGCCTCTGTTGCTACCCAGCAAGGCCGCTTCCTCAGCAGAGTGACGTTCGCCTTTTTTGGTCCTCTTTGGACCATTATTTTTCTTGTCGGCACGAAGCGGGGGTCGCATTCTTATGCCTTCCTCTACCCTTTGAGCACTTGACATTGGTGCAGGCTTGGTGGCGTGTGGCGCATCTTTAGAGCAACATGGCTGCTCATCAGTTTGCGTTACGCTCACTGCGGTTGCTGCGATCGCCGATGCCGAAGTGCAGGGTTGTTCCTCGGCCCGCTGCAATGCGGGAGGCTTGGGCGCTTCTGGTTCAGCATCCTTCTCCGGGGTTTTGGCCTTAGTTCTAAGTTGAACTGTGCTAAACCCATAGTTCAACCAGGAGTTATTTTTTTTATCACAATGGCGGAGATGGGGTCGATTGCGATGGTTAGCTCCGTCACCTTACCCCTTTGTACTCTACGTAGTACCCGCCATTCCTGAACGTTCAGGCCAGAGTTTTGCCCATCCAGGAGGTTGAGGATGTCCTCTGTGGATGTGCTGTCCAGTTCTGGAAAGAGGCATGTGAAGATCAAAGGCCTTGGTATGTCCTTTTCTAAAACGATCCTGATTTGCGCATCTTTCCATGGTTCAAGTTTAGGCATTGCTGCCTTTAACCAGTCGGTTGTTTCATCGTTGCCACATGAGACAACTATGTATCCTGCGCGGAAGGTGCAGCTGTTAAAGATTGGCTTGGCGCCACCAGTCTGCTTTTTCCTTATGCTGTCCAGGATAGCGTGTTGAATGGCCTTTAGTTTATCCGTAGGCTATATCGTTGCCGGATAATCAGGTGGTATGATACCCAGCTTGGTGCTACATGCAGCATCCTTGTAGGACATTTTAGCCGTCCCTTCTTTCACCTCCAGGTTAGGCACTGCTGCCTTTGCCCTTTCGGCTTCTGATGGGTCAGTTGTCCTTTCCACTAAGTTAGCTCTTTTGGGAGATCTTTGCTTAGGGGTGGTGCTGCTGGAGCGCTGACGCTTTAGGTTCATTGGCTGCTGTGCTAGTTGTCGCGCTTCTTCAATGGAGTGACCTTTGCCCAGGTGGTACCTGAGTCGCTTTCTGGCGGCACCGCTGAGCCGCAGATTCACTCCCATTTCCGCTCCATTCTTAGCCGAACTTGTGGTTTTTGAGGGAGAAGTTAAGAGTTTCTCCTCTTCCTCTGGTGATAGAGCGGAAGTTTTCCCGATGGGCCCTAGGTCCATTTCGTCTACTTCCATCTCTAATTGCGCTATGGCAGAGGTCGGGCATTCGCTGCCTTTTGTTGCCTGCGGCAATTGTTGTTGTTCGACAGTGGCTGCCGAAAGGTCACTGCTGACCTGGTTTGTAGAAGGCATTGTTGCCTTTTCTTTGTTTTTGTTTTCATCGTTTGTTTCAGACATAAGTGAATCCCACGAGTAAAGGGGAATGGAGGTCAAGCCGCAACAGTGCCCCGGTGTTGCGGTAAGGCTAATTACAACCAGAGGGCGCCCGGTATCTCCGTTAAAAGACACACTGACGTAGTGCCATTCATCACTCAGGCACGGTACGAATAACACCTGTGATTACGGGTTTTTTCGAGTTTGCCTCTCTAGATCCGCCATTTTCGGTCGAAAGCAGGGGCACCTCGTGCAGGAGTGGAATATTACCACAATGGTCGGTCTTTAGGCTTTAGGCAGTTCCTGCCAGTCGCCTCTGTGTGCCCTACCTCTATAATAGAACCAAAACACACTTAACCCCCAAAGTCGAGGCATAAAAATTGCATTAATATATTTTTTGGCCATTCTAGTCTCCTGCCTGTGCGTGTAAATTGAGAGCTGTGTGTTATCGTATTATTTGCTTAAAAACAATTTGCCCCGTTCACTGAATCTATTTTATTTAAATAAAATTACATTTATTTTCTTTAAATAGGTTTGAAATAATGATTTTTCGTACCTATTTCGCTTGACACCTAATTAGTTCCAACAGGTGGCAACCATTTCCAAGAATATTTAAAAAGAAAATTTTTAAATTTTATTTGATTTGACACACATACTGTGTTATTTTAGTTATTTCATTTATTGAATTTAATTGTTTAAGCAGTTGGTAAGGCTTTTCAAACCCTTATCCTTTGACTACCATATTATTCTATTCTATATACTTAATTATTCTATTCTATATACTTAATTAAAAACCAAAAATATTTCGACATTAAGCTTTTGATGCATGATTTGATATTTAATTTAATTCAGCTTCTCGAATACGTGGTAATTCACTTCAAAAAGTAACCCATTTTTCAATCCTGGTTAGGAGCAAGCTGTGTGCAAAGATTCATGCAAATAGTTATTAAATACCTCATTTAAATTAAATGTGGATATTTTAATTGGAGATTTGTCAATATCTTAACATCAATCTTTGTGCCAATTTGACCACAACATCGATTCATGAAGCGCAATGACTATTTTTTATTTTCTATTTACTTGTATTATTCAATGTATTTTGATTTTGTTCTCTGTAAATATACATACTTTTCTTACCTTTCTGTTTTTATTGTTAAAACTAGCAAACCCGACCCGCTTCGCTGGGCAAAGACACGGTGGGTCCACGTTTTGGCATATATTTCGAGACCCTAGTCATCAATAGGTATGAAAATTACCCCACGTTAAAGCACTTATCGACAGCTTTCATTTGATGCCCATATTGCACATCTACAACCAAAGGTTACCCGGGCCCACGTTTTGACCTATATCTCGAGACTCCAGTCACGGAGCGGCATGAGAAATACTCTGTACTAAAGCATTCACCAACAGCTTCCAATTGATATCCATATTGTACAAACACATTCTAGGGTCCACGTGTTGGTCTCTATCTCGGGACCCTAGTCACGGAGCGGCATAAAAAATACTCTGAACTAAGGTATTCACCAACAGCTTCCATTTGATACCCATATTGTACAAACACATTCTAGGGTCCACGTGTTGGTCTCTATCTCGGGACCCTAGTCACGGAGCCGCATGAAAAATACTCTGAACTAAAGCATTCACCAACAGCTTCCATTTGATACCCATATTGTATATACACATCCGAAGGTTACCCGGGCCCACATTTTGACCTATATCTCGAGACCCCAGTCACGGAGCGGCATGAGAAATACTCTGTACTAAAGCATTCACCAACAGCTTCCAATTGATATCCATATTGTACAAACACATTTTAGGGTCCACGTGTTGGTCTCTATCTCAGGACCCTAGTCACGGAGCGGCATGAAAAATACCCTGAACTAAAGCATTCACCAACAGCTTCCATTTGATACCCATATTGTATATACACATCCGAAGGTTACCCGGGTCCACGTTTTGACCATTTTCCCGGCAATTATTCGAATTTTTCTCACCTCTAAAACCTTCCCTAGACCTCCACGAATAATTCAAGACCAAGATAAGATAAATCCGTTCAGCCATTCTCGAGTTATAAGCGAACATAGGGACAGATTTTCACATTTATATATATAGACTAGCAAACCCGACCCGCTTCGCTGGGCAAAGACACGGTGGGTCCACGTTTTGGCATATATTTCGAGACCCTAGTCATCAATAGGTATGAAAATTACCCCACGTTAAAGCACTTATCGACAGCTTTCATTTGATGCCCATATTGCACATCCACAACCAAAGGTTACCCGGGCCCACGTTTTGACCTATATCTCGAGACCCCAGTCACGGAGCGACATGAGAAATACTCTGTACTAAAGCATTCACCAACAGCTTGCAATTGATATCTATATTGTACAAACACATTCTAGGGTCCACGTGTTGGTCTCTATCTCGGGACCCTAGTCACGGAGCGGCATGAAAAATACTCTGAACTAAAGCATTCACCAACAGCTTCCATTTGATACCCATATTGTATATACACATCCGAAGGTTACCCGGGCCCACGTTTTGACCTATATCTCGAGACCCCAGTCACGGAGCGGCATGAGAAATACTCTGTACTAAAGCATTCACCAACAGCTTCCAATTGATATCCATATTGTACAAACACATTCTAGGGTCCACGTGTTGGTCTCTATCTCGGGACCCTAGTCACAGAGCGGCATGAAAAATACTCTGAACTAAAGCATTCACAAACAGCTTCCATTTGATACCCATATTGTATATACACATCCGAAGGTTACCCGGGCCCACGTTTTGACCTATATCTCAAGACCCCAGTCACGGAGCGGCATGAGAAATACTCTGTACTAAAGCATTCACCAATAGCTTCCAATTGATATCCATATTGTACATACACATTCTAGGGTCCACGTGTTGGTCTCTATCTCGGGACCCTAGTCACAGAGCGGCATGAAAAATACTCTGAACTAAAGCATTCACAAACAGCTTCCATTTGATACCCATATTGTATATACACATCCGAAGGTTACCCGGGCCCACGTTTTGACCTATATCTCGAGACCCCAGTCACGGAGCGGCATGAGAAATACTCTGTACTAAAGCATTCACCAACAGCTTCCAATTGATATCCATATTGTACAAACACATTCTAGGGTCCACGTGTTGGTCTCTATCTCGGGACCCTAGTCACGGAGCGGCATGAAAAATACTCTGAACTAAAGCATTCACCAACAGCTTCCATTTGCTACCCATATTGTACATACACGTCCGAAGGTTACCCGGGTCCACGTTTTGACCTATATCTCGAGACCCCAGGAGACCAAATTGTGAATCTAAACCATTCTCGAATCCCATTGAACACACACAAAAAATTTCATCAAAATCGGTTCAGTCGTTTAGGAGGAGTTCAGTGACAAACACACGAACATAAGAAATATATATATAAAGATT
>JAYXIM010037558.1:0-22536 GCA_037575425.1 Anastrepha fraterculus | reverse complement strand
CTAAATTCGCCACACAACTGAAGGTGGTCGGGAATACGTATAGTATACGCACACACACATTCACACATACACTCTGTTCTGTTAATTGCCCCTATTACCTGGCGCGATTACTTTCTAATGTAGTGTTAAACTGGCATGATTTCATCGGCCTCTCATTGCCAATGGCGGGCATAAGAGTTGATAATGTTTGTTAGGCATAAAAGGCACCTAACATTTAGGAAAAGTAATAACTGCTAAATTTTATTGGCAAACATTGTGACAAATTTAGATAAGTTTGAGGTAAGTCTTAGTCAAAGCGATCGAATATGGTAAATTTCTACATATTTGGTGATATGTCGGCACTAACTCAAGAAAATTCACTAATTCACTAAATTCTTTAGAAGCCTTCTTGATTCATTTAGAACCTTCTTGATTGGCACGATAACCAGATAACCGTTTAAGCGATTTTCGGTCGAGTTTAACAAAGCGCGTCATTCGTTTTTCTCTATTACTTGACGTCGGTTGGCTACATTAAATGAAATCAAGTTCTTCATCGTCTGATCTTTCCAACGCAAAGGAGGTAGTCAATCTTCTTCTGCTACCACGAACTGGTACCTCATCTAATACTTTCAGAGCCGAAGCGTTTTCATCCATTTGCACGACATCACCGAGCCAACGTAGTCACTGCATCTTTATTCGCTGCACTCTGTCTATGTCGTCGTCAAGCACATACATCTCATTGTTCGATTGCCTGTCGCCAACTTGCAAAAGTGCAAGCAACTTCCACAGAATCTTTCTCTCAAACAGTGCAAAGAACGCTTCATCGTATATTATCAGCGTCCATACGTTAGAACGGGCATGATGAGAGCCTTATAGAGTGTTAGTTTTATTCGTGGAGAGAGAACTTTACTACTCACTCGTTGGCCAGACAGATTCTCCGTTGTATTTGAAGGCTATCATTGTTATCGGTATTAATGCTGGTTCCTAAATAAACGAAGTCTTTTACAACCTCGATACTACCAGACCTATTCGCTTAGCTCCTTTATTCAGTCTGGAATAGGCAGTCTAACAGCGCGGTTGTTATGGTCGATGATGTCAATATCAGGTTAAAGAAGTCACACGACAGCGAGTCACCCTGTTTCTTTCGATTCTTCTTTCAAGGGTATTTCTCCAAGTATTGCATGTTGCGTATTCTTGGAGTCTGTGATCTTTCAAGTAGAGGCACTGGTCATGAAATCTTCTGCAAGTTCCCGAACATTCTAATAGAATTTTCAGGTATTTTCCTATCGGCCAACATCTGCAGTTCTACGTAGTTCGGCCTCTTGTTTCTACTTTCTTATGATACACCCTTCTTCCTTTCTCAACTCCCAGTAGCGATCCCACACAGCTCGTGTTCGACCGATCGCAGCGTGGAGCTATAGACTGCGTTGAGTTACGCATAAAGAAAATACACCTCAAAACTCCCACTTCACAATTCTCTCATCATATTCGTCCGTTTCACATTTGGCTGCCACGCTCACGATGTCGAGATGAGAAGGCCCTAGAAGCATTCGGAGGACTATACTACACCATATCTTTGAGAGAGTATCCTGGGTGTAAGTGTCGATGAATGGAGCAATGAATTGTACCCTTTGTTGTGTACTTGATCGAACTCCTCCTTTACTTTGTTGTGAGCGTCTTGACGTTTTTTCGCCAAATAGAGCTATCTACAGTTGTATGACACCTACGAACGGTGGATGGTTTTTTTTTAATAAGAAACTTTTTCATGGCTAAAATACACTTGCCTGCCGAGAGACAGCCGCTATCAGAAAAAACTTTTTTCTCTCATTTTGGTGTTTCATACGCAAAATTGTGCCCGAAGCCAAGTACTACCCAATCAGCTACGGCACTCGACAAAGACATTGCAAACTATAAAACTATTTGAGTGATGAGACAACTTTTACGAAAAGTCTCTTCGATTCAGTGCCCATGGAGAGGCAGAAAATCCAGCCGTCCACTAATACAATGGAAAGACGAAGTTTACATGAAAAGAAATCAACACAGTCTCCACTCGCGTTACTTCGTCAAAAATCCGATTGGACGAGTGTATGAATATGTACGTGTGAAATTAGCGGGCAGAATTCTATTGCCGAATCCAACGTGACGTGGCAGCCTAAGATATGCTCACAATTTTTTTTTTCACCACAGTGTATGGTGAAACCTGGTAATCTACCATGCTTTTGTTCGACTTTGAAAGGGAGAGAGTAACCTGGTGAAACTCATGCCAGTCAACATTTGGTAGAGCTGCATAAAGAGGAGAAATATGTGCATAGTAATGCCCGGTAGAAAAGTGCAGGAAACTCTAAATATGATTGGCACTTGGTGCTGTGCAAATGGACTATCGGCAAACCCCACCAAGACTGGTATTGTCCTCTTCACCAGAAGGAGGAAGCTCGATGTACCCGTTCTGCCTAAGCAAAAAGGTGAAACAATCCAGCTATCCAACGAAATCAAATATCTTGGAGTAATCCTCCATAGTAAACTTATTTGGAAGTCACACGTTAAAATAAAGACATTCAAAGCACTGACAGCCTTCTGGTCGTGCAAAGGTAGGTAAACGTGGGATCTTTCTAGAATACGTGGGGTGTTTCTTAGTAAAAACCTATGGATCTACAGAGCTTTAATACGACCTATTGTCACATATGCATCAGTAGCCTGGATGAGTAGACACACTCTCGTGGGAGTCAGGAGAACCTTATCGAGACTACAATGCATTGTGGTCATCTGTTGCACCGGAAATCTTTCCACTACTTCAGGTCCGGCATTAGATGCTCTGGTTAGTCTACCACCACTTGATGCTTTCATCCAAGGAGAGGCCTTGAAGGTCATCTGCAAGCTGCAACACAATGGGAATTTGTACGGCTTCTGTCAGGCATTGGACAACAAAGAAGGCATAGACTTCGTTCCAACGACTCTCTCCATGCCATCAAGAGTCGTACTTGGAAAGAGGTACAGTATAGTGCTGCCAGAGGCTCAGTTGTGGTCAAACCCTGAAAATTAGCCCAGCACTGTTTTCGCATTTTCACGGAAGGCTCCAGAACTAAGCACGGTTCCGGCTGTGGTATGTACGTGGAATCCAGCGGAACAAAACTATAATTAGCTCTTTAAATGTAGGCATCTGTGTTTCAAGCGAAGGTGTATGCTATTCAAGAAGTGATGAACTTTGTTGAGGCATACAAACAGAGAGGCAGACCTGTATGTGTCTGTAGCTATGGCAAAGCTGCGATCATGGCCTTAGATAGCTCACCAACCCCTTCAAGGGTAGTTGGGTCCTGTCAATCTAGGCGAACTATTTCGCTAGACATAATATCCTGATACTAACATGGGTCCCGGGACACGTATATATCGCGGGTAAGGAGAGCTCTAGCTCTTTAGCTAGGATGGACTCTGAGGCCAACTGCTTTGGCGCGGAGCCCGTTCTGCCACACCTTTCTGCAGTCATCAAAGGTTAGCTAAAGAGTTAATTCAACCCAAAAGCGAGCTCGGCGTGCTAAGAGAGGCTGCAGTTGGACAAAACTGATGTTAACTGTTACGTTCAACCGACTGTCGCAGATTCTCCTCTCACTAAATAGAAGAGACTGTAGGCAACTGGTTGGACTTATGACGGGCCACATTCTATGGGGGACGCACATGGAAAAGGTGGGCATCTCAGACAGTGCTCACTGCCCAGCATGTGGAGAGGAGGATGAGACGGCGGACCACTTTCTGTGCGTCTGCCCGGCCTTCGCTCGAATCAAGCTCGAGGTCTTTGACACTAATGTGTTAAGAAGCGACCACTTTGACTCCTTGGCTCCTTGGCACCACAAGATGTACTCTGATTTCTTCGGAGGTCGAGTAGATTGAAAGAAAATTAAAAAGGAACCCGAGCGCAGTACAATGGACTTAATTTTGTCTGAGTGCTGTACTTGCTTCTTTGTCCCGACAAACAAAAACAAAACCGGTTCTGAGATATTTTTTAAGCATAATCGAACACAATGGACATACCAGGTTTGGCTCTGTCTCTACTTAGTATGAATAATTGCTACTGCAAGTTTTTTGGTCTTAGAAAGGAGTAGTTACACAGTGCAAAAGAGGGTTCCAGTTATTTTCTGAATTGCTGCAATATGAGTACCCAAAAAATTCAAAAAAGTTATTCCAATACTCTAAGGGAGAACACCACTGTGAACGCGTGAAAATTAAGTGATTTTTATGCATTTTTTTTATAAGTAGGGATGATTATTTGAAGATCGGACTAATTATAATTTATTTAACATATATTCAACTATACTGACACAAATTTTTATTAGAAAATATTAAAAATTACATTTGTTATTAATATTAATGCAATGACGTCATAAAAAATTGATGCACCTTGGTGGCCATGATATAGCGGTAAAAAATCATCCGAAAGCAAAAAACCAAAAAAATTCTCAATCTATACATCAATGGCTATCGTCGTACGTGGCGGTTTTTTTTTAATTTTTTTTTTTTTTTTTGAGAAAATGGTGCAGGTTTGAAAAATGAGTTTGTGTTTTTACCCTTTCTTTGTTTTCCAAAGGCTGGAAAAAATATAAATTTTTGATATTTTCAAAACCAGCTATGTACGACTGTACCCAATACATGTACAAAAATTAAAAAAAAAACATTAAAATCGGTTCATAAGTCTTCGAGAAATCGAGACAACCGTGTTCGGAAAAGTCGTTTTGACAAAAATGCGTTTAAAGTTTTCATTGGCCGTTGTAATTCACTACCTGCACTTATTGTATTGCGTATAACTTCGTCAATTTTCAAAATTTTAAGTGAAAATCTTGTTTACATATTTTGAATATATAAACTTTAAGAAAATGCAAAAACAAATAGATTTTTTTGAAAAATCACAGTGGTGTTCCCCCTAACTCAAAAAAATTCTTAAATATTAAATTTTTTTTTCTCACATCCTTAATTTTTTTTTTTTGTTTTTGAAAAATATGTGTTTTCTCTGTCAACTGCAAGTGTAGGTATATATTCCTTCATATATATATGCATTTCAAGCCTTCATATCGCTTTTCGCCACACACTTTGCTACTTAAATTTGAACCACAACCACACGAAGCTTGCTAAAAGTTACAATATATCCCAAAACTTTCGCACAATACAAGCTCACGTTCTCCCTTATTCCTGAAATATCCTTTACACTTGTAAATATTTGTATGTATGTGCGTAAAACCATTTATGCCACGCATACAAGCCCATCGCAGCCACACATGCCAACTTGCCAAATGCCAGTTAGTGGAGATACTTTGTGTGTAACTATTCTTTGTACAAATTGCATTGTTTTGTGCCCACCAGCATTTCGTTATTTACATGTTAAGTTGTGCACACAAAAATGTCCAAAAAAAAAAGAAACAAGGGACATGAAAAATGTACGAAAAATGCAACTCAGCTGTTAAGTGTCCTCTGCACACTCGCCCACTGCTACTGCACGCACAATTGTCCCTTTGCCTTCGCTTCGTTTGCTTAAACAACTTGTAGTTGTCTGCTTTGTTCCTACGCTGCGTTCGCTTGTTTGCTTGCCCGCATTGCATAATGCTTAAGGCTGATTTACTGGTAATAGTAAATTCGTTTATACCAAGTGCTGATATAGCCGAGCTACATTTGGTGTGCGGGGGGCGAGTGCTAAACTTTTTTGTGGTAACTGTTTAAAGGCATTGAATGCCGTAGCCGAGTGCTTGTAGATTCAATTCGCCGTGAATTTAGGGTAAATAATTAATTAGTTTTCATGCAAGACGGGTTTAGTTTAATATGGATACATGGTGGCGCAAAATTAATCATCCCACTTTTTTATTAAAGAAATAAGCAGTTTTTTTCCCAGTAGAAACAAGGTCATCTTAAATATTAGATTATTAGAAGAAGGGCACATACGCTCAGTTTAACTTAGGTCTATCTTAAATTTAATGAGGGAACTGGGTCTGGGAGAGGTACTGTGGTGATTAGAGTGTACAAAAAACCATGAGATCGAAGTGCAAGTCCCCAATAAATGTAATCTAAATATTAGATGCTCCCGTCGCTCCGTTCCCGAAGTGTTTTCCATTTAGCGTAACTCGCCATGCCATATATTCTTCTTTTCGCGGGAGAATTATTTTTATTGCTTCCAGAATTCTATCCCTCGAAAGTTGTATGCATGAATAATTCCTGTATTTTTTTACAATATTAACTCTTTTCTCACAGACAAACTCTTAATGCGTATTGGTGCACATTTTGAGTATTGAACTATTCTATGTGAAGGAATCAAGCATCTTCCCTAAGCTGTGGAAAACACAGAAAATTTGTTTGAAAAAAAAATAATATATATTTTTTTAAAACATTTTTATTTTACAAAAAAAAAAACATTTTTTTTTTAAATTTGGTAAGAAGGTTTTAAAAGTGAAATATATATTGTAGTTCTACTGAAAAAAATTATTTTAATATTTTTTGGTTTTTAATTGTTTAAAAGAAATAAGTAAATAATTATTTTTTAAGATGCAATAAACCTTGAAACAATTTTTTTTTGCTTTTGTGGATAAAAACTTATAATTTTTTTTTTCAAACATATTTGTTTTTTTAGTTCCAAGAATAATTCATTATTTTGTTTTAATTTGTTTTCAAAATTTCAAAAACTCCTTTTTTTGGTTCGAAATATTTGCTTTTTAAAATAGTTAAAAAACTAAATAATTTCCCCAAAATATATTAGACATAAAATTATAAACTTTTTACATCAAAAATTTTGTTTAAATATTTATAAATATATATATAAATATATTTCCATACTCAATGATGATGATGATAATATTTCATCCTAAAAACCACAAAGGGCGTTTGTAAAAATGTTAAAAAGAACTAAAGATATTTCACTTTAAAAACTCTATACCCAAATTTCCAAGATATAATAAATCTAAAAATTACTAAATGTTTTCCAAAACTGTTCAATTAACTTCTTATCATACTCAAGCTTACAAATACACAAATTTGTCGTAGAATTGACACCAATATCCAAACTACTTGTGTCACTGAAAATGGTATCACTCAAAAGGCAATATATCCACATTTTTTAAAGAAATGTAGAGTAGGACTCTCTGTTCAATAACAGAGCAATAAATAATCCCCATAAGAGCGTTAAAGATATGCGAACAAGATAAGACAGCGTGAATTTATGAAACACTCAAAGATCGTACACTCAATTCTCTCTCTCTCTTTCTCCATGCTGCTTGTAAATTCTATGTGAAAAGGTCGCCCAATATTGGCCTCATGCTCCAGGCAAGAGTGTTAGGCATGAGGTTTTTAATATATGTATATACATAGATCTGAAATATTCAAAACTATTACGAACTATAAACGAACAAATGCTAACTTTGAGTAAAAACTCTGCGGAGTCCGTAGACCGGGCTGAATAATAGCATGTGCCACGGAAATACCTATAATAGTCATTCCATGTTCCATGTCACTTGAATGTTTTAATATGTATGCTTCCCTGGTCGAAATTCTTCATTCAAATTATAGATATTAAAGGTAAAGAAGACCGCCATCAATGGCTAAGAATTCCAACTCCATACATTACACAATCCATACAATATCTTTCACGGTTTAAAAGTGCTATTCGTCAATTATGATGGCCTTGAAAAATTTATGTATAAAAGCTTTCATTGGTTTTGGTATAGGTACATCGGGACGCTTTCTTCAATAAGCTGAGTAATTAGCAACTGAATTCTTCACCGCGTCGAACTCTTAGTTCCGTCTTTCGGGCTTACCTCCTGCATCGATGTCCACTTTCATTAAAATGCCTAAATAAGATAGGAACCAAGTCCCGAATCATATAAATCCGGATGGAAGTTTTAACACTTTTCGGCCAATAAACCTATTAATTTATCCTCCATATGCTCACCGCTCACCAAAAACAAAAGAGGTCTTTGCCTAGCTTGATGGAAGTTCTTGAATCAATTTGCTACTACAAATGCAGCTCCAATCGTTATTCGTTGGACGCTAGTCGGCATTCTGCTAAAAGCGGGTTACAACCGTTCACGGTGATCTGGCCAGCATTTTTATGAGCACTAAATAATCTTATTTATTGAATAATCATAGATTATTTGTAGAGAAAGTAAGAACCATTGGGAGTAACTATAGAAGTAGTTACCCGACTAATGGAGCATTTGAACGAAGAAATAGGGAAAATACTGTCCTACAAAGAAGAAGATGTTGTGACTCTACGAAAACGCACCTGAACTTTCTTCGACGAAAAAGGGCTAGCAAATTTAATGAGTTGCACTATGAATTGATTTACTGCTCTACGAATTCATTCCCTGATCTGTGTATCGATGGACTGCTCTATGTATCGATTCACTTCTCTGTGAATTGATTCTTTGTGCAGTGAATTGATTGACTATTCTATGCATTGGTTCACTGCTCTATGAATTTATTAATCGTACTCTATACTCTCCATATCTGTCTACCAGCGACTTTTATTTACTTCCGAAGATGAAGAGATTGCTCCAGGAAAAAAAGAATCTATGTCGAAATGAAAACCTCGAAGGTTTTTTTTTTTGTTTTTTTGTTTTTGTTATTTTTTGCTTTGTTGCTATTTATTGCTCTGAATGGAGACTATAGTCGAGGTACAAATGATTTGAAGATTGATTTTGATTTTTATTTGAGTAGATTTTTTTTCTTTCCCGGCTCGTGATCGTCCATTCCTTGGAAGTATGTATGTATATATATGCCTAATCTAGTACATAAAAAATTGTCCAACGAATAGATTGATTTGTTATACAAAATGCAGGAGTTTCCCAGTTGTCTCATCATTTTCCGAATTTTTTTTTCTCTCTCTCTCACAACGACAAAATTGCAGTAAGTACCCAAAATTGCATTAGACTTTTCCATAGAACTTTACCAACCAGTTTCGTCCGCAAAACACTCAACCATTTTGCGGTTGCTGGTAACGAAATGCGAAAAGCTTTTTACTCTGCTAGGCCGAGAGGATTTTTCTGTGGTTAAGTTGTGCTTGCTTACTCACAAATACATGCACTCACATACATACAGACATACTTGAATGATGTTTAAACTTATCACCCACATTTAATGTCATTCGTGCACTCTGAATGGATGGCATGTCAAAGGTGCACTACACTAACACCAACACAAATGCCAAATCAAGCAATAGAAATGCAGTCAAGTGAGTGGCTGGTTGTGATGCTGGCATCACTGAATTTCATGACCAATGCACATATATATGTATGTATGTGTATGCATGTGTGTATACATGTGATTACTTACACACACATATATATATATGATGATGTTATAAACATACACTTACAAGTAGGTACATACATACGAATCCATGCATTTTTAAGCACATTCTTCAGCTCATTCTTCAGTTCTTGTGTGTGGACACATTTGTGCTTGCACTTTCACATACCCACTTGCATGTACAGGTGGGCAGTTGTTTGTATTCATGTAAACACTAAGTTGTAACAAATGCCACTTAAGTGAATTCGTGCTGAATTCTTCACTTAATTTCTTTAGCAAATAACTCGTTGAATTTTGCGATTTTTTTTTTTTCATCGTTACCCTCTGAAAGGTGATAAGCGGAAAGCAGTAAAAGTAAAAATAGTATCATGGATTGAGTTACTTGATATATTTTTAAACACATAGGCATATAGTGTCCTGGGCTTAAAAGTGATTATGATTTTTTCAGTGCTTGACTTTTAAAAAAACGCAATTCTGGTACTTTTACTACTTCTGGTGATTCCATATCGAGTTACCCACGGATTTTGGAAATTTACGACGATTTTTCTGAAAATTGGTTTATTTGTAAACGAAAAATGTAAAATTTTTCGTAAAGTAAGGTAGGTAGGTAAGCAAAATGGTTGAAGTACCAGTCTGGCACTCACCAAGTAATGGTAAAGCTCCATTTTGTAACAATTTTGAGACCTCCAACAGGCTGATATCTACAGCCAACCAAAGGTGTTGATGTAATGGAGAAGATTGATGGGATTTATGTTAAGCACTGCCACAGACTGTCGAAAAAACAATTAACGTCTTCCTACCGAACCTAGAGATTTACAGAAAAAGTGCTCAACTATCTCTTTCTCTGAAAGGTCACCACGGGTTCTGCAATGGCTGGTAAATATAGCCACGAGTTTGGAAATTGAATGACGTGGAGTCCCCAGAACTTCTCCCGTCCTCCGTCTAATATACCAGGGCCGAAACAGTACATAGGTTTTCGAAACAGCACACGACAAAGGATTAGGCTAGGTTGTGGCAGTTGCCTTAGAGTAGCCAGCTCACTCAGATCATGTCTGTCCGTTGAGGTACCTTCGCTCAATATGAGAATGTACGTAAACGGGAACACTGACATCCTTTGATAAGGTCTGATTAATGATTCGACTAAGCCCCCGCACCACGACAAGGAGCCTACCTTCGCGGAGGAGCACACGACGAATACTGCTCCATGACTTATGCACTTTCATAAGAAATAAGTTGTGCAATTCGATGCCGATGACCTGTTAGGAGACCTCTGAGACCAATTGATCCCTTCTTGGGAAGCTCATCAGCAATTGTATTTCCTTCTATGTTCCTATGTCCTCCAACCCAGATCAGAGAAATGTTACCTGAACACCCAAGAGAATGATCTCCACCTTATTGAAGTTGATCAGCTTGGATCTGCTTTGACCAGCCTTGATCACGACATGGCTTTCGGGAAAATTTTTAATACATCCCCCGCTTCCCCGTTCCATAAGCATTTTGCATTCCTGCTGCCTTATGAGGCGCAAATTTGGAATGCGGTCTGCCTTATTTGCGCCTAATCACCGCTTTACCAAAATTTCTAGTCGCGTAAGTGCAAAACGACATTCACGGCCGCACTGCGGCAATTTCTACATACATGACAATACATACGATCCTTTGCACCCTCCCCAGTTTAGTGATATTATAGCCCTTCCGAAGAGCTTCCCACCAATCCAGGCATCCATACGTGTAAATTGGCAAAACCACTGCGTTGTACATCCACAGTACGACCTATGGCTTAAATAAAGAATTGGCGCAGACACTTCTGTTAGATATTTGGCTGAGCTCCGCCTCCTATTTGTGATGTACGCCTGAATGTTGGTCCACAAATGGAGGGAGCTACAGTTTTAAGCCGACCCCGAATGGTAGATATCTTTTATGAGGAGCTTTTTCATGGCAAAAATACACTCGGAGGTTTGAAATTGCCTGCCGAGGGGCGATCGCTACTACAAATAACTTTTTCCAATATTTGATTTTCATGCACGAAAATGTGCTTTACCCCTCCTGTCACCGCATTAACTTTCCTACAGCCTAGCAGTAAAATGGTTGGCAAACCGAAAAAATTTTGAAAATAATTTAATAATTTTGTGACTTACTTCTTATTATTTTTCGGTTCTTTTTAAAATTTTTATAATTTTTTTTTTACTATTAGAATAAAAATTTTTTTAAGAAAAATTTCTTTGGCAAAAGTTTATATTTTTTGTTTCAAAATGTTTAAGGAAGAGTTTTTTAAAGTGAAATATTTTCAGTTCTCGTTTAAATTTTTATAATTTTTTAACGGTTTTCAAAATTTTTTTTCAACTGCTAGAATAATATAATTTTTTAATAAAAAATTCTATGGAAGTTTTTACTTTTGGTTTCAAAATGTATAAGAAAGAACTTTTTAAGTGAGTTTTTTTCCGGTTTCTTCAAATTTTTAAAAATTTGTTTAACTGTAAATGAATTATTATTTTTTTTTTTTTTAACAAAAGTTTCTTATATTTTCTTACATTTTTTGTTTCAAAACTGGTAAGAAAGTGTTATTTACGGTGAAAATGTTTCGGTTTTCTTCAAATGTTTATATTATTTTTTACACTGTTAGAATAAAATTTTTTTTTTCAAAAAAATTCCTCTGGCAAAATCTCATATTTTAAGACTCAAATTGTATAAGCAAAGGTTTTTATAAAGCGAAATATTTTCTGTTTTTTTTTAATATTTATAATTTTTTTAACAGTTAAAATAAAATATTATTTTTCTTAAAAAAAATTCTTTAAAAGAAGTTTCTATTTTTTGTTTCAAAATTTATAAGAAAGAATTTTTAAAGAGAAAATTTTTGGGTCTTGTTCGAATTTTTATAACTTTTTTCTAACAGTTAGAATAAAATATTTTCTTAAGAAATTTTCTAAAAATCTCATATTTTTTGTTTCAAATAATATAAAAAAAGAGTTTTTGAAAATGAACCTTTTGCCGGTTTCTTCAAATTAAAATAAAAAAATTTTAACTAAAATATTTTTTTTTTTTTGAACAAAAGTTTCTTTGGATATATAAGCTATACATTTTGTTTAAAAATTTAGTTTTTAAAATGAGCATTTTTGGGTCTTCTTCAAATTTTTTTTATTTTTTTAACTGTTAAAATAAAATAATTTTTTAAGAAAAATTTCTTTGCGAAAATTTTATATTTTTTGTTTACAATTTTATAAGAAAGAGTTTTTAAACAGAAAATGTTTGGGTCTTCTTCAAATTTTTTTAACTGCTATTGTACTTTTATAATTTTTTTTCAACTGCTGGAATAAAATATATTTTTTTTTTAAGAAAAAATTCTACAGAAAAGTTTATGTTTTCTGTTTCAAAATTCTTATAAATTATAATTATAAAATATAAGAGTTTTTCAAAGTGAAATATTTTCGGTTCTTTTTCAAATTTTTATAATTTTTTTGAACTGTTAGAGAAAAATATTTTTTTTAAGAAAAATTTCTTTGGAAAAGCTTAAATTTTGTTTTACAATTAATAAGAGAGAGTTTTTTGAAGTGAAATATTTTCGGTTATTTTTTGAATTTTTATAATTTTTTTGAACTGTTAGAATAAAATATTTTTGTTTTTTTTAAAGAAAAATTTCTTTGGAAAAAGCTTAAATTTTTTGTTTCACAATTAATAAGAGAGAGTTTTTTGAAGTGAAATATTTTTGGTTATTTTTCAACTTTTTATAATTTTTTTGAACTGTTAGAATAAAATATTTTTTTTTTGGAAAAAGCTTAAATTTTTTGTTTCACAATTAATAAGAGAGAGTTTTTTGAAGTGAAATATTTTTGGTTATTTTTGAAATTTTTATAATTTTTTTGAACTGTTAGAATAAAATTTTTTTTTTTTAAGAAAAATTTCTTTGGAAAAGATTAAATTTTTTGTTTCACAATTAATAAAAGAGAGTTTTTTGAAGTGAAATATTTTCGGTTATTTTTTAAAACTTTATAATTTTTTTTAACTGTTAGAATAAAATATATATATTTTTTTTTTGAAGAAAAGTTTCTTTGGAAAAATTCTGTATTTTGGCTTGAGTCCCCATTTTTTACCGTAGTAGAAAGACTGGCCTTCTTTACCCGACTTTCAATGTGTAGTTTCCAGTGTAGTATTCAATTTTCGATGAAAGCGGGAGAACTTGGATATTTAATCTGGGACGTCTAAAGTGTGTGGGTTTATATTGCTGGTAAATAGCATCAGCTCCATTTTATCAGAGTTGACTGTGAGGCCGCAACTGGCTGCCTAGCGACTGAGCAGATCCAAAAGCACCTTTCCAAAATTAAGGGTAACGGTTCCGATACCATTAGGACCAAGTCATCAGAACCTTGTACATAACTTAGTTGGAACTTCGTCTAAAAAAAAAAAATAATAAAGAATTGATGCAGACACTTCAGTTAGATGTTTGGCTGAGCTCCGCCTCCTATTTATGGTGTCTTGATATTATTCCACAAGTTGCGGGTCTTACTGTTTTAAGTCGACTCCGAGCAGCAAATGGCTTTTATGAGGAGCTATTTCATGTCAGAAATACACTCGGAGGTTTGAAATTGCCTGCCGAGGGGCGATCGCTACTACAAATAACTTTTTCCATTATTTGGTGTTCATGCACGAAAATGTGCTTTAGCCCCTCCTGCCACCGCATTAACTTTCCTACAGCCTAGCAGTAAATTGAGTGGTAAACCGAAAAAATTTTGAAAATAATTTAATAATTTTGTGACTTACTTCTAATTATTTTTCGGTTCTTTTTCAAATATTTAAAATTTTTTTTAACTGTTAGAATATTTTTTTTTTTTCATTGTCCTGGAAAAATCTCATATCTTAAGATTCAAATTGTATAAGCAAAGGTTTTTATAAGCGAAATATTTTCTGTTTTTTTTTTTTAATATTTATAATTTTTTTAACAGTTAGAATAAAATATTATTTGTCTTAAAAAAATTTTTTTAAAAGAAGTTTTTATTTTTTGTTTCAAAATTTATAAGAAAGAATTTTTTAAGTAAATTTTTTTTCCGGCTTCTTCAAATTTTTAAAAATTTGTTTAGCTGTAAATGAATTTCTTTTAACAAAAGTTTCTTAGGAAAACGCTTATATTTTTTGTTTCAAAACTGGTAAGGAAGTGTTTTTTAAAGTGAAAATGTTTCGGTTTTCTTCAAATGTTTATATTATTTTTTAAACTGTTAGAATAAAATTTACTTTTTCAAAAAAATTCTTCTGGAAAAATCTCATATTTTAAGATTCAAATTGTATAAGCAAAGGTTTTTATTAGCGAAATATTTTCTGTTTTTTTTTTTAATATTTTTAATTTTTTTAACAGTTAGAATAAAATATTATTTTTCTTAAAAAAAATTCTTTAAAAGAAGTTTCTATTTTTTGTTTCAAAATTTATAAGAAAGAATTTTTAAGCGAAAATTTTTGGGTCTTGTTCGAATTTTTATAACTTTTTTTTAACAGTTAGAATAAATTATTTTCTTAAGAAAAGTTTCTTTGGAAAAATCTCAAATTTTTTGTTTCAAATAATATAAAAAAAGAGTTTTTGAAAATGAAATTTTTGCCGGTTTCTTCAAATTCTAAAAACAAATTTTAACTTTTGGAATACATTTTTTTTTTTAACAAAAGTTTCTTTGGATATATAAGCTATATATTTTGTTTAAAAATTTAGTTTTTAAAATGAGCACTTTTGGGTCTTCTTCAATTTTTTTTTATTTTTTTAACTGTTAAAATAAAATAATTTTTTAAGAAAAATTTCTTTCCGAAAATTTTATATTTTTTGTCTACAGTTTTGTAAGAAAGAGTTTTGAAACAGAAAATGTTTGGGTGTTCTTCAAATTTTGTTAACTGCTATTGTACTTTTATAATTTTTTTTCAACTGCTAGAATAAAATATTTTTTTTTAAGAAAAAATTCTATAGAAAAGTTTATGTTTTTTGTTTCAAAATTCTTATAAATTATAATTATAAAATATAAGAGTTTTTCAAAGTGAAATATTTTCGGTTATTTTTCAAATTTTTATAATTTTTTTGAACTGTTATAATAAAATATTTTGTTTTTAAGAAAAATGTATTTGGAAAAAGCTTAAATTTTTTTTTTAACAGTTAATAAGAGAGAGTTTTTTGAAGTGAAATATTTTTGGTTATTTTTCAACTTTTTATAATTTTTTTGAACTGTTAGAATAAAATATTTTTTTTTTTGGAAAAAGCTTAAATTTTTTGTTTCACAATTAATAAGAGAGAGTTTTTTGAAGTGAAATATTTTTGGTTATTTTTGAAATTTTTATAATTTTTTTGAACTGTTAGAATAAAATTTTTTTTTTTAAGAAAAATTTCTTTGGAAAAGATTAAATTTTTTGTTTCACAATTAATAAAAGAGAGTTTTTTGAAGTGAAATATTTTCGGTTATTTTTTAAAACTTTATAATTTTTTTTAACTGTTAGAATAAAATATATATATTTTTTTTTTGAAGAAAAGTTTCTTTGGAAAAATTCTGTATTTTTCTCTAAAAATTTATAAGAATTAGGTTTTTAAAGTGATTTTTTTTGAAATTTTTACAATTTTTTTAAAATAAATATATATTTAATATTAATATAAAATAATTTTTTTAAGAAATATTTCTTTGGAAAAATCTCAATCTGTTTTGTTACAAAATTTTTTTTTGTAAATTTCGTGATTGAAAGTACGTTTCATTAGCAAATAATCGCCTTTCAACAACCCGCAGCTTCAACTCCTACAACCTCCGCTGACCTTACTTTTAAAGCATTCCAATAGCTGCCAAGTCGCTCCCAACTATTGAGCCCATTTTTGTTGCATCCGACACGAGTTTTCCTCAAATAGCGCCCCAAATTCGAAATTTTCAGTAGTTTTTCTTTTTCCACCGCCAAGCCAGTTGTCTACTCTAAACTGCTCCTCTCACCTCTCAATTCTACTGCACATAAATATTTAAATTTTCATATACGAGCCATTGCATATTTCGTATTATTCACCATCTCACTTCCTCATATTCCCATATTTATTGCGCTTTAACGCCTTGCGCTAGCAAAATTTATTCAACTCCCAATCAAGCAGCTTTCCATTTGCCTACTTTCAGGCTAATGTGCTCATTTACAAGAAAGACAAAGGGCAGAAGTAGCAGAAGAATGAGTGGTGAATGAGAAAGGAATAAAAACGACAGCAAAATCTGTTGCAAGAAAGTTTACCGTTATTGTTTTTATTGTTGTAGTGGTAGTTGCTTGTGTTCGTTTGCTGACCCCCACCGCCTTGCAGCAGCTATTTATGCATACATTTAAACTTGTAAACATGCACACGCACACAAACATGCATACGCACACTTCTGTTGCCGTCTTACATTTTTCATAGTCGCTGTTGTGCTTTTTCTTTCACTGTTACTTATTAAGCTCTTTGTCATTGTTGTTATTTCTCGTTTTTTTTTTTCATTTCGCATTTGCACAACTGCAACAGCTTGTCTTTATAATGAAAATAATTGTAAAGCAGACATAATTATATGTATATGTATGTGTGTATGTATGTGTTGCATACAAGTATAATCAGGCAGTGAGCCAGGCGACTAGTCAAGCAGTTACTTCTATGTATATACACTCGTGCTCAAAATAATAAGTCCACCTTATTTGGATCAGTTTTGGTTATTTTTTTTTTAATTTTCATACATTTTTTGTAAAAATTAAAAAAAAAATCAACGAGAGATTTGAACCACTTGAAACTTACATTTTATTATATAAAAAATTCAGTGCATGTAAAACTGCGTTTCCAACTTTTTTTTAGAAAATTCTGAATTATGATGAAAATGTATAGAATTTTTTTAAATTTTGTTTTTTTTTTAATTTTGCTGTTTACGATATTTATATATATATTTTTAAAAAATTTACAAAAATTAAAAAAGTCAAAATTGTGCGAAATATAGTGCACTTATTATGCTGATCATGCGTGTATGTATGTATGTGTATTTATCTATATTTCCTCAAAGAATGTAAAAATAAAAGGAAGAAGAAGACGTGGCTAGCTTTAACTACTTAACAGCATACGCCTTTAATAGCTTACGTTTAGCAAAGTTGCCGTTACTCCACTTGTAGTTTTTGGTTTTCTTATTATTTCTTCTTGTGTGTGCGCCAATGTAATTTAGTGTAACTGCTATTTATATGCACATATTTCTAGGCGCCAACACACGCTCTCAGCCTTTGCATGAGTTACCCTATGACTTGGGCGTAGGTGCTTGCGTGCGCGCTTATGCTTATGCAAGTCTTTTATGCTTAGTGATATCAACGTCTTTTGGTTGGGTTTGGTTTTTATGCGCCGCTTAATGAAGATGACCTGTTGGGTGGAGTAGAGAAAGGGAATTTTGTGGATAAACTAAACGGTTGGGTGCGCTGAGAGAGAAGAGAGTATCTGGGAGCAGAAAAAGGTTGCTTCACATTTTTGTAGCATACCATAAGGGGTTAGATTAAATATTAAGCTATATTCAAGGTTTTCGGGAAAATCGTCCTAGACACTCAAGAATTTAAATTTTTATTTAGGTATTTCCTAGCTTGGTGGGTAGCTCTTCAGAAGGGCTACAACACCACTAAACTAGAGAGAGCGCAGAGAGCTGCATGTGTGGGCATCACTGGTGCTTGTAGAAAATGTCCCACTGCTGCGCTCAACGTTATTCTGCACTTACTTTCTGTGGATCTGCAGGTAAAATCCATGGCTGCTCAGAGCGCTATTAGGTTGAAGGAGATTGGCCTCTGGAGACAATTTCCTGTAGGGCATAGTAGCATCTTGAAGCAGGAAGGGGGCATTCCTTCTCCGTTCTTCGCACTGATCTCTCCATCCGCAAACTGCAATTTGAGGGTTGCCCTAGGGCTATCTTTCCGAGCAGGCAAGACTGGAATCGGCACGGATATACGTACCTCCCTCTGCTTTCACTGACGGATCCAAGATGGAATTTGGAGTGGGAGCGGGGCTTTTCTCTAAATCAACCAGCATTTCGGTCGCCTTTAAACTGCCGGAAACAAGCAGCGTTTTTCAAGCAGAGGTCTTCGCGATACTGCAGGCAGACAATAATATCTTTTCCAATAGCCAAGCTGCGGTCAAGGCCCTGTCGTCGCCGTATTACAGCTCTCTTCTGGTGAACTCCTGTAAGGAGGAACTCAAACATCTCGATCGAGTAGGAAATATTTCCCTTATCTGGGTTCCTAGGCACAGAAATATTAAGGGAAATGAAATTCCCGACGAGCTTGCCAGGAAGATGTCGACAGAACCGGTTTCAGCTGTCCCCCTCTCAGACATCAGTGTCCCTTTGCCCGTTTTTGAAGGCAAACTACACAATTTATTTCTTAGAAAAGCGCAAGACAGATGGAAGCCTGTCTCATCGTGTGCTATTTCGAAAACACTATGGTCCCAATACCATAGAAACAGAACGCTTAAGGTGATGGGAGTCCCCCGCCATTCAATTTCCAAACTCATTGCGATGTTCACTGGCCACTGAGTGATCGGTACTCATGCGGAGAAGCTTTGAATTCCATACAACCCCTACTGCAGAAGCTGTGGGGATCCTGCAGAGAAAGAGACTGTTGAACACTTTCTCTGCAAATGTCCGGCCCTAGCGGTTAGACGCCTGAGATTCCTTAGTATGCCCTTTGGGGATGACTTCAAGAAATTCTCCAGCCTAGATCCCTCTTCTCTTCTCCACTACATCAACAGCACTGGATGGCTGTAGACGGTTTTTCTCTTCCCTGAATCTTTTCATAGGTAGTGGTCCACATTATGGTATCAAAACGGCACGTAAGTGCTTCTTGAAGTGTGCATGTAGTATTCTTGCCATCTAACCTACCTACCTACCATTTCCTACTTAATTTGCTTATATGATATGGTACCCAAAACTTAGACGTTCTCGAGTCACGCGATGTTGAAAATTATTTGAAAAACACACACAACTCATGTTATATATTAGTTATATTTTACTGGCTTTGACTGAACATATCTTCCTAAACGTTAGAGGATGATGAGACGGCGGACCACTTTCTGTGCGTCTGCCCGGCCTTCACTCGAGTCAGGTTTGGTGTCTTTGGCACTGATGTGTTAAGAAGCGACCACCTTCGCTGCTTGGTACCACAAAGTCTACTCATATTTCTTCTGAGGTCGGGTAGATTTAAAGAAAATTAGACGAGTCTGAGCGCTGTACTTGCTAGCTTGTCCCGACAAAAAACAAACTACATATACAACCTCTTGAAACGATATACTGCCATCCTGGATCATTGGGTTTGAGCTCCAAGATTTACGTTTCTTTCATATTGAAATGAACTACAAACTCAACCCCTGTATATAGCCAGCGCGTGCATCGTCTGTTGCTTATTAGTCGAGCTTCTCCTCCAATTTGTGATGTGCGTCGTGATGTTGTTCTACAAATGAAGGAACCTACAATTCGGTATCTCATCTGAATGACAGATAGTTTTTATAAATCGTACGTACATCTAAAACATTTCCATCGTGTCTTCCACCTTGACCTGGCTTCGCGTTTTTCGATCAGGAGACAGGCACGTAGCTAGATGTATTCTTTTGTGCTGGAATCTGGTGCTACAGACTACAGACTCAGCCCGTTATCGCATGTTTCGTTGTGTTGGCTAAATTTTCTGGCTGTGGGACCTAACCGTACTTGGTACTGAAATCGTCAAGCGATTCATAAAAATGTACCCGACGCTTATAGAAGCAGTATTTGGTCGTACTGTCCTTCTTTTCCGTCAGTTATGATGATATGATAATATGAGACACTCGTTCACCGGATTATTGCAAGAGATTCCCGAAACAAATCCAAAAAAGAATTTTCTCATCTTTACATGGCTAAACACTAATGGTCTTCTTGCATTACCCCGTTCATCGCATGTCTTGCATGGCAGTGATGTCAGCCTTTGCTCTTATGAGGCAAATCGGGCGGAGGCACCTTCCCCACTAAGGGATCACACAGTCCGGGTGGATCCTAGTCCGTAGTTCATTTGCTGTAGTAGTCATCAGAGTAGGGAGCTCTCAACTCAGGCTTTGTCTGCGTTTTCATTGGGAATTTCGTTTTTACGTGTCGGGCATCAAATCCAGCGCACAACCAAATATCCTCGGCTGTGCCACCTTCTCACAATAGGTTAGGTTAGCCTGGTTGGCAAGTAGCCAGGCATAGACCTTTTGGTCCCTAGCACCTGCTTCTCCCAATAGCTCACTGGGACCCCAACACCAAATGGTTGTTCAGAAGCTCTCCAGACGATTCTTGGGTGACGCCCGGAAATCGTGAGTTGCTTGAACCCTAGGTAAAATAATCGTCTTGACCACTCCCAGGTGTATGGCAATCACAGAATTTCCGCACTTGTGAGGATTTCTGCACACGGAACCATATTCTCATCATAATCAGCGACCGACTGTGAGAAATTTAGTTCGAATCGGATGATTGCTTTTAAAAGTCGTCCGCCTAGTTGAAACCACTATTTGAAATTTTTAAAAACTAAATTCAGGGCTCGAAATCAATCTCAAGTATCCGTCTATGCGAGGATTATTATAGTTATTTCCTATAATTCCAGGGAGGAACAAAGGACCACTGCGGCTTCTGTAATCAGTTTGTTTTAAGATTGGCAGGTGATTGACCTACCGCATTCGATTTTGGTGTTGAGCTGGCAGCTGATCCTCCAGAGAGGACTCCAGTTTTAGGGGTGGGTGCAGCATCTTCTCTGTGCAAGGTTTTAAGGTTATACCGACTATAATTGGAAATCAAAGCCTCGTTCATTTTAAACAGAAGGTATTATGTAAAGGCAAAGGTGGTATTTGAAAGAAATAGGCCATGCATTCGCTTCACCATTCCTCTTCCCATCTTGAGTTGGTAGTTAATGAGACACCCCTAGACATATTTTTAAAATGGACAAATGATGTCATATCCTTGCCACTTTTGAGCTGGAATGGACTGGAACGATTGCCCATTTTTAAAATAAAGTTTTTTATAATTCAAGTGTTTGAGGTTTGTGTTTCAATTTATTCAATTCAACAAAATGTTGGTCACCAGCAGAGCCTGTTTTACAACTTTGCATTTCAAGACAACCTAACCTAAACATCTATGATTTGATGAAAGGTTCAACAAATTATGCTGACTATTTTTTATCTAAACTAATATATTACTCACCTAATAATCTTTTGTGGGCTTGACAGAAAAAATTCTTAAAAACTCCAAACTTTTTTTTTTTTGACCTACCTCTAGAGTCTAGACATTACCTCTTCAAGTGAGCTTTTGCATTAGGTTAAGTTTTTCTAGGAGTCTTCTTAGAGTAGCCAACTCACTTAGGTAATGTAGGTCTGTTGTGGTACCACTGTGTTGCACGGGAACGTTACTGCTTATTTGTTTATAGAACCTATTTGGACTCTCTCTTATGAAGCGTTGAATAAGTTGTATCCCAACACTGGATAGTTTCGTAAGAGAGTCAAAAGAGTATTTTCCTAACAACTTTGCTCTACCCTTTCCTATGACTGGATTATTACAGAGGAAGTGTTCTAATGTTTCTTCCTCGTCTTCGTCTAGCCTAGAAAAT
The DNA here is from genome assembly GCA_037575425.1 of Anastrepha fraterculus. Lineage (NCBI taxonomy): Eukaryota > Metazoa > Arthropoda > Insecta > Diptera > Tephritidae > Anastrepha > Anastrepha fraterculus. The sequence goes on along the minus strand of JAYXIM010037558.1, from coordinate 714 downwards.
TGACTACCTAAACAGCCAATGAACAGTGGCACAAACCACGACCTTCTCTATTGAGGGATTGAGCAATTCTCCTGATCTTTTCTTATCTATTTGCGACCCAATTAGCCTGGTTGTGACACAAGTATATTCTTCTCTCCCTGAGCTATTGGCCTCCTGCAAAATTTGATTATTTTTTCTTAATTTGCAAGTTCCAATAATGCCTCTGTTTTCAAGCATTGGAAGATTAATATCCCTTTCGGCTAGCTCATCGGTCTTGCAATTTCCTTCAACATCTCTATGCTCCGGTATACATATAAGGCTGACCTTGAAGATGGTGCTAATATCATTTAGAGCTGCCAGGCATTCCAAAGTAACATTTGATCTTAGTATAACTGCCTCTGGTCTATCGGAGAACAAGCCGCCAAAAATGGGCATCGCTCATAACACATACTGTCATAGTTGTAAACAACCGGAGGAAAAGGAAACAATCTTCCATTTCGTCTGTGAATGTCCTGCCCTATGCAAGGATAGAATGTTAACCCTGGGCAAACCGCTGCTCGAGAGCCTCGAGCAACTGTCTGGCTTAGACGTCAACAGCCTAGTAAGGTTCCTAATGCGAACAAACCATTCTAACCAAACAACCAACCATAACTGCCTCCCTTGACTTGATAGCCGTCTGGCTGTCCGAGAAGATATTTAACGTAGCTTACGGTGTGGATGTTAATGTTCAGAGAT
>JAYXIM010037557.1:0-11928 GCA_037575425.1 Anastrepha fraterculus | reverse complement strand
CTACAAGACAGTGCTGAGTACTTTCGCCAAAAATTCCAACACATTGACAAATATTTTATTAGTCTCTAATACATGCGCATTGACAAATTGAAAATTGTCGAAAGAGCAAAAGAGATAACTAAATGTGAAACTCTTTTTCTCGTGAAAGCGCTGTTGAAATGCTCCTTTTTTATACTATTCGTCAGTAATGCCACAGCGGGAGAAATATTGATTGGGTATTTTTTAAAACAAAAATTGGGAATTTACAGTTTCCTTATTTTCATTGATGTAGATACATATAAGTATAAACAAAATAAGCACACTGAGTATAAAATACATAAATAAGCAAAAAATTAAAAAAACATACATATTTACATACAAAAACCAACACTCAGTTTTCAATAGAATTACATGTATTCAAAATGTATTCAGGAAAGTGTGATTGAATTTGACAGTGGTCTCATAAAAATTATATTATAACCCAAAAAACATATTATATAATATTTTAAACAATGTATTATATGTATTACATTTAAATCGCGAAATTTTTCCTTCAACGTAAAAACGAACTGTTTTCGTCAATTATTTTTTGTGCTCTATTTCTGGCAGCACGCCATTCCGACTATTAGTTGTTCCCAGGAATTGGCAATACTAAGAAGTATTGAAAGGAATTTCTAGCCGCGCTTTCAAACAAAAAGCGCATCTAGTTATTCATAATTATTCATATTCCTCGTGCGGTTGTGTTTTTTGTGATTGTGAAAAGTGTATTGTGAAAAAAATCGAGTGGAAATCAGGTATGTATATTTAAATTCTAACCAAATGTTATTTTATCGTGGTTTTATAAGCATTTTGGAAAAAAAAGAATTTTTAACGTTCTACGTTACCGGATTTATATCCGGCCATGGACTTCAAGCAGTATTCTCCGTATATGTATGGAGAATGCTTATGCTGCTACAACAAAAACAAGAACAAAGTGTGAAGTTGCAATTTTGTGGCTGCTCTGAACAAATTGTGATATTTTGTTCAAAATAGTGAAAAGTGCGATAAAATAATATTTTCATAAAAAGTAAAAATAATAAATATAATAATATAAAAATAATAATAATAATGAAATAATAATATAGAAATAATAAAAATTTTCTTTTTTTCAGAAGATTATACATAAAATAAAAGGAAAGGAAAGGAAGGAAAATATAACGTGAACTTTAAACAAGGTATTGTAAATTACTAACATAAACTTAAGTAGTTAAATACTAACTAACAAAAATTTTCTTTTTTTCAGATCATACACAAATTTGTCTACAATCAGAATTTAAGTTGCAAGTTATAAATAAGGCATTGTAAATTAATAACTTTATTTTAAGTAGTTAAATACTAACTCACATTTAACATACAATATTTTAGTTAAAATTATGAGCATAAATAAAAAAACTCTTGCCAATTTGATGAGCAAGGAGAATACACTGTTTAAAGCGTCAGTTGCAAAACATAGAAAACTGAACGAACTTGCTCATCAAATGGAAGGTGATACCAATAGCAGTAATAGTAATAGAGTAGATTGTTCTAATGAAGATATGCCTAGTACCAGTAGAGCCGCCGGTCTTCAAAATATTTCTGTACCAAACGCAAACTTATCAGATAGTAGTAGTGATGACGACGGATTTTTATTTGACTTTGGAGAATTAGATGATAGGTTAAAAAATGCAACTCCAACTTATGACCGAAATATTGAGCTAAAAGCATGGGCTGTTAGAAATAATATAACACAAAGTGCATTGACTGACTTACTGCAAACGTTGAAGAAGGTTGGGGTTGAAGGAATACCTTTATCCGCTAAAACTCTTTTAGGTACTAGTCGAGAAACAGTAGATATTGTAACAATAGCAGGAGGTGAGTTACTTTTTTTGGGAATTCAGTTTTTTTTTAAATCAAAAAATTTTGAATATTTGAAAGATGTAGATAAGGTTTATATAGACGTTGGAATTGATGGTCTGAAAGTATTTAAAAGTTCGAATCGGACATTATGGCCAATTTTAGGTTCTGTTGTAGGTTTTCCTAAAGAGGACCCTTTCATCATTGGATGCTTTTCAGGCATGGGTAAACCCCACAATATTGATGCATTTTTGAAGCAATTTTGTGAGGAAATAATATTTTTAAGAGAGACTGGATTGAAGGTAGGCCCTAATGAAACATTAAAACAATTTGAAATTAGGGCTTTCACCTGTGACTCTCCAGCTCGTGCCTTTGTAACGAGCGTTAAATCTCATACCGGCAGAAATAGTTGTCCAAAGTGCATATGCGAAAATCAGTATAGCCAAAGAAGAGTTAGCTTTTCTAAAACAGTAGGCCAACTAAGAACAGATGACTCTTTTAAAAATAGATTAGATGTAGGTTATCATAGTTTAGAGTATAAGCAACGTGCAAGTTTGTTAGAATCTGCAAATATCGGTATGGTTTCACAATTTCCCTTGGATCCAATGCATTTGGTAGATTTAGGTATAACGAAAAAAATACTCCAATTGCTTATTAAAAGGGGCAATGTAACAAAAATGAATGCGAAATTGGATTACCTCTCAAGTTTTGTTCCTTCGGAGTTTTGCAGAATATCCAGGAATCTTGATGAAATAGGCAATTGGAAGTCTACGGAATTTAGACAATTTTTATTATATACGGGAATATTTGTTTTAAAAGATTGCATATCAGACGATTTGTACTACCATTTTACTTTATTGCATGCTGGCATTCGACTTCTTTCTTGTGAAAAGTCTTATAAGGTAGAATTGAATGTCGCAAATGAAATTTTGAAAGAATTTGTAAAGTTGTTTGGGGATTTATATGGCGACTATTTAATAAGCTTTAACGTACACAATTTGCTGCACTTGCCAGATTGCGTAAAACAGTATGGTCCTTTAGATAGTTTTTCTGCTTATAAATTTGAAAATTATATGCAGCATTTAAAAAAATTGATAAATAAACCAAATAAGATTTTACAACAAATTTATTTTAGGACACTTGAACGCCAAACCGTACATGCAGATCCCAACAAAAGTTCCAAGATAGGCAGAGTTTAATATAGATTTTAACAAAGAGAAAGATAGTTTTTGCTTTAGCAACAAAATAGGACCTGTTAAAGTTATAGGCAAAAAATTACAAACAAATGTCTTTAAAGCTTTCCGTTTAGCGAACTCTGATAACTATTTTGAAGAACCGTTGCACTCCTCAACTGGTCTCGGCATTTTATTAAGTAGTGTATTAAATGAAATAGAAGTAGATGTAAATATAGAAGACATTAGTTATAAATATTTTTGTATTCCTTTTGAAGGAAAATATTTACTTTTACCCATACTACATCATCTTTTTAACGATTTTTCAAGATAATATTAAATGGAGTCGGATCAGAATATATTCGACGTGAAATATAAGTCAGTGGCAAGAAGATGACGATACAGTTTTAAGTACTTTTATTTGTGGTTTGATATATGCTTATTTTATTTCAGAAATACAAATTCGAAGGCTTCAATTTGGGGTGGAATGTCCCCATGACGAGCGCTCTGCACCAAAAAAGCCTGCTCTTCCCAAAAAGTTGTCGTCATCTAAAGGCAGACACGCGGCAATAATAGCTGAGTTAAGCGCTATCCAGATATGCCAGGACCAAATATTGGCGAAACTGGATAGCGTCGAGACCCGTCAACTGGGCGTTGCTGGCCAAGTAGCTGACATACAAAGTGCCATTTTCGATAAGGTAATAACAGACTTTCACCATATGTACTATATATTTCGTTTGTAACATCGAAATTTCCCTTTTCAGATGCCGGAACGTGGTGAGGTGCAAGCGCAAAGTAAGCTGTTGCGCGAATGCAAAGTGCTGACAGCTAGGGTTCAACAGTCTGTCAGTCGCATCACCGGGGACGCAGAAAGCGAGGAATCCATGGAACTTGCTGCCATGTTTCCCGTATTATCGGTGGAGCAAGTGCAGGCTGTTGAAGCCAAGCTGATAAATAAAGCTTACGCCGACGCAATGGTAACATAATAAAATGAACGCTAGTATAATTTGAAAATAACACTTTTTCTTCCATATGTAGATTGGGCTTCTGGCAAGATCAAAAGGCACGAAAGGGACGGTTGACGGGGTTATGCGTTATCTTTTCACAGATGACGCCATGTACAGCTTCAACTTAGAAGGAAGAGCAGGAAAGATACCACTTCTTAGACTTAAGGCGGTTGAACTTATATTTGGTAAGTACATAGCAAAAAGAAGAATACCTACGAGTTGCTAACAATTATTTCATTTATTAGACCTCTTTTCAGAAAAAACAAAAGAAGATGTACAAGGCGCTATTAGGAAGTATGTTCGTTTAAGCCACAATAGGTCTAATCAAAAAAAATATATTAACAGAAAAACTTCAAATGCGTAAATGTGTAAATATGTAAAATCTTTAAATATGTAAAATCTTGAAATGTGTAAATGTGTAAATATGTAAAATCTTTAAATATGTAAAATCTTGAAATGTGTAAATGTGTAAATATGTAAAATCTTTAAATATGTAAAATCTTGAAATGTGTAAATGTGTAAATATGTAAAATCTTTAAATATGTAAAATCTTGAAATGTGTAAATGTGTAAATATGGAAAATCTTTAAATATGTAAAATCTTGAAATGTGTAAATGTGTAAATATGTAAAATCTTTAAATATGTAAAATCTTGAAATGTGTAAATATGTAAAATCTTTAAATATATAATATAAAATTTTATAATAACTAGTTTGTAAACAATAAATGAATATAATAATATAAATGTAATTTCGTTTTCGTCGTGTAATTTCGAATGAGGAGTTTAGGCCATTTGTGCTGATGAGTTTGTGATGACAACAATGAGACGTTTGTGCTGATGAGTTTGTGATGACAACAATGAGGCGTTTGTGCTGATGAGTTTCTGATGACAACAATGAGGAGTTTAGGCCATTTGTGCTGATGAGTTTCTGATGACAACAATGAGGAGTTTAGGCCATTTGTGCTGATGAGTTTGTGATGACAACAATGAGGAGTTTAGTGTGCCTTTAGAGCAAGGCAGATATATTTTTCAGTTATAAGAAATTGCTATTGGTAAAAGAGAGATAGAATATCACACCGACAAGGGGAAACTATCAGAACTTTCCCATGGCTAGAACAAAATTGTGTAGTTGGATGATGATAGCGATGATGATAATATGAGTGCTAATATGATTGTCAGCTGTCTTGTAGGGGTGTGAATCATCTTTACATTCTGCAAGAATACCCCAACCTGCGCAGCGCACAGTAAAATCGACACAAAGCTGAGCGCAGAGCACAATCGTACAAACACACTAACGTACATACATACATATATACGCTCGAATACATTTTCTTACTGTGCTCAGCCAAGGCTGGTAGTCATGCACTGTGGCGATATGAACGCACAAATGCACATACACAGGCACGAACATGAAATCAAACAGCTTGCCGTGTTTAAGGGGTTAGGGGTAGTCAGAATTTTCAAAAAATCGATTTTGTTTTTTTTGCATTTTCTTAAAGTATAATGTTTTAAAAATATTGTGTAAAAATTTGAAGTGAATCCGACAAATACTTTTCAAGTTATTCAACAATTAACAAAGGGCGCTCGGCCGCTCCGGAGCCGATAGCAAAACTTTAAATGCGTTTTTCTCAAAACTATGTTTTTCAAACTGGTGAACACTGTAACTTAAAAACCGCTACGTAGATTTCAATAAAATTTATACAGCTTTTGAAAAACATAAAAAACTTGTGCCTGATCGAAGGATTTTTTTTTTTCAAAAATTTCGATTTTTTTTTAACAATTAACTGTTGGTTTTTCTTTCTAAAATCTGGAAAAAATTTTCTGAGGCCGCCATTTTGTTCATTTTGAAAAAAAAAAAAAAAGCTTCGATCAGGCACAAGATTATCTATTAATAAAACTAATTTTTCTTGTCCGATTGGTTTTAGATGAATCTGCAAGGACTTGTGATGTTCACCGCAAGGGACTTCTGGAGAAACGGGCTTCACACAAACAGCCATAACTTTTGCAATTATTAATTTTTTTTTTTTAAATTTTGGTGAAGTCAAGTTAAAACTTGATGTTTTTATGCTATGTTTTTATTTTTGTTAAATAAATTAATTAAGTAGCAAAAAAAAATTCGTGAAAATCATCATTTTTTCGGGCCTCTGACTACCCCTAACCCCTTAAGTGAATCGGTATAAATATTTCGTACATTAATTTTTGTGAGCGTGTAATTCTCAAAAGGTTTATTAGAAAATGTAATGAAAAGGTAGTTTGTTGGTTGTGTATGGTTATCGCTTCTCGGCCTTATGGCTAAGATCAAAGTGTATCAGCTTAACATCTGATAGATCCTCCATCGGAGGACAACAAATGTTAAACTGATTTTTGGAAATGGGCGGAGTGTTTTACCGCCGGGATTTCGGCCTTGAATAAATACAAGAAGAAATATACAAATACATTTAGCTTTGGTGGAAAGAGACATAAATTTTTATATGAAAAGAAGTAGACGAAAATGGAAGAAATTTGTAAGTCTGTTTCTTCGGTCCGTTTGGGTATTTTTTTTGACAACATCGAAACCAAAGCATTTGTATCATATTTTATCTATCATAAGCCACTCGTATCATTTGTTGAAATTGAAAACATTAAGGATGAATAATGATAAAATGAAGAAAATAAAATATGAACTTTATAGCAATATTATAATGAAGCTATAATTATCCCGCTCCTAATGCTGCTTTCGTCTTATTCTCTCTCAGTTTGTTTTACGGAAGGTTTCACTTCTATCGAGTCTAACCGTTAGACTGGTATTTTTTTTATAGTGTAAAGACTCTTTTGCTTGTAATTTTATTTCGTTTTTGCTAAGTACTTTCATTTCGTAAAATATATTTGGTATCGAATTCAACGCGTCAGCTAGAGCCGCTCCGTGACTGGGGTCTCGAGATATAGGTCAAAACGTGGACCCGGGTAACCTTTGGTTGTGTATGTACAATATGGGTATCAAATGAAAGCTGTTGATAAGTGCTTTAATACGGGGTAATTTTCATACCTATTGATGACTAGGGTCTCGAAATATATGCCAAAACGTGGACCCGCCGTGTCTTTGCACCGAATTAAACCAAACTTACGCACATTGTTAAGTAAGTATTGAAAATGTGTTTCGTAAAGTTTGGTTGTAATTCGGAGCACTGGCAACGGGTACAGCGTTCTTTTGAACCAGCCATAATGTCGCTTACTTTTTTAACGCTTGGGGCGGAACTGAACTGTCAAATTGACAGTGTGAGTTACAATGTGTCAATATTTCCTTCTGATTTGGATGCCATAAGGAAAAAACGTAAGTGCAACATGTAAAAATTGTTTGTGAATTGTTTTGGAGTGGATTTTGGAACAGTGAATAATTTCTTACGAAATTTGAGAATTTAATGTGAAAACCGAATGAAATTATGTGTTCGTGGAAAAAAAAATTTTTTTCGTTTTTTTTTTGAAAAATATAAATGGATAATGATTAAAAAAGCTCCAATGCTTAATAAAACATATAAATTGAAACGAAAAATTCATGGATGATCAGCAAAAAGGACGATTGTTTATTCATATGCGTTGATTTGAAATTTAAAAACAATCTTCTTTTTTCCTGATTTTCAATTTATATTTTATATTTACTCAAAAACAAATAGAAAAACAAAAAATATTGTTTATGTCAAAGCGCTTGAATAAAGAATACAGAAATAAATAATATGAAAATCATATATTTTCTGTTCTAAACCATATCTATTCTATTTTAGTGTGCCCAGCGAAGGGGGCCGGGTTTGCTAGTCATTATTAAGAAGGTGGATTTCAAATTATAGCGCTTTTTTAAACAGGCAGTATAAGCAGAGAATGTTAATGCAATGAGAAGGAGCAAATGTTACTGTGAGCTTTTTTTAGTACAATTGAGATTTGAAAGATTTGAAGTAAGGGAATTTAGCACACCGAGTTTATAGACACCTCACTGACTGTTGCCCACACAAAAATTAGAAACACCACACATCTTTCACCTCAACACAAAACACATTTCTCACCTCGACATTAAACCAAATTAATTTTTACTATTTCCGTATTTTTGAAATAGTAAGCGAATACGTAAAATTTATTACATAATTTTTTTTTTCAATTACATTAAAAAAAAAAAACGATTTAAAAAAAAAAAATTTATAAAAAAAAGTTTGCACCGGGAATTGAACTCGAGTCTAACATGTGGCGAGGAAAAATATGACTTCAGGACTTGAACCTGAATTAAATACGTGCCAAAAAACAAAACGAATAATTCCGCCGACTTTAGCTTCTGCACCACAAATTAACTGCCGCGCGGCCTTCTTAATCGCAAATTTATTCGCTTCGCTGTGGGCATGAAATAAGTCGATTTCCTTAGTAGTGTGCCGAAAAATCTTATGAACTTCCTCAGTAGTTTGGTAAACGCAGAAAAAATCTGAATTCCTGTCCTAGCGTGGTAAGTAAATATAGAAACCCTCCACTCGCGTCACTCGCGTGGTAAATATCTGCAATCCCCCACTCGTGAGGAAAGTTGAATTTGAAATTACCTTATTATGAATCTACAAATTAGAACTCGAAAAAAGCTCATTTAACATTTGCTCCTTCTCATTGCATTAACATTCTCTGGTATAAGTTCCTTGGTTCACGCTCAAGCTTAAAAGACTAAAGAATAAGCGTGACAAACACTTTAACAAGTTTAAATCAAATAAGAGATAGGAAGTTTTTGCAATTTATGAGCATTACTTAAAAAAATTACTTATTTAAATAAATTCCTTTATAATAACTATATTCTAAGTGCTGAAAACAATATTAAATCTAGTCCAGATCTTGTGTCCCATCTGCTTTGTTTCTGAATGAGAATTTACCTAGCCCCTCTTCTGAAGTCATAAACCACTCAAGTAGTAGTAGTAACATTATTCCGACTTCCTATAGCATCGGTGATGATATACTCCAATTTATTGAAGAAAGCAAAGATCTAGGGATTCTTTTTCATGCACGTTTTACATCATAATCATATAGATTTTATTCTATCTAAAGCGTACTCTATAATTGATTTTATAAGAAAGAATAGCTTGAACTTTGCAGACCCTTATACTCTTAAGTTACTTTTTACAGCATTTGTTCGTTCTACATTAGAATATGCCGGGTTTATTTGGAGGCCTCTCCACCAATTCTCTATCGACTGAATTGAACGAGTTCAAAAAGTACCTGTACCGTCATATAAATCTCGCCTACTTCTAATTAATCTCAAACAGCTAGGAAGTAGAAGATCGATTTTGTCGCTGTCCTTTTTGTCTAATATTACCAGGGGGGAGATTGACTGTTCCTCTCTTCTAGAAATGGGTAACTTTGCGGTCCCTACCAGGTCTTTACGAGTTAAATATCAGTTCCATTTGAAAAGGTGCAGAACAAATTACGACTGAAATGCTCCTATTGCTTGCTCTCTTCATGAACTTAATGAGATCTCGAATACTGTAGAAGTTGATTTTACCTTATCTAAGCTATGTTTTTCTCCTGAATTAAACCGTTTATTGTAATTTATCTTTTCGATAATGATATTTTTTTAATATGTAGTGATTAAGAATAATTGTAATTAAACGTAGTATTATTACTTTTGTTAAATATACTTTTGTTATAAGTAGTCAGTAAGAACAATTGTTTATTGATTTCCAAAATAAATAAATAAAGAAATAAAAGATCTTGACATAAAAACTGTAAAGTTTGTTTTCCAAGTTAGAGTTTTTATTTTCTAAAGCTCTGTTTTCTTTACAGAAAAAAGTTTTAATTAAGAAACATAAAAAAACAGATTGCATATGTTATTCTTTTCTCACGTTGAAACTGTTGTTTGACGGTATTCGTCGTGATATTGCAAGATAATCCAAGCTATTTCCGGTAGTTTTGCGTTCACTTTTTTAAACCTTTCTTTGACATGAATAATTATGTTTTTGCCAACGAACTTCAACCTTTTTTAGGCATCAATGGGCATGAAAAATGGCAAACAAAACGCTGGTACGAAATATTTACAATTCCAGCACGATTTTAAGATACCATGATTTAGTGTTAGGAAAAATTAAATAACAGAACATTCACTTTTTGACTTGTACGTGTTCTCTTCTTGCTTATTCGTTCTCGACATTTTGTATGTGCATATCAATTATTTCTATGGTATCGGTCAAATACTATTCATCTCAATTGCCTACTGAGCTCAAAGTAACACCTGTTGGCAAGAGTTATTCTCCGTTTGATCTCCAAGGTGACGTCATTTCTCTTCTTAATGCTGGTCCCAAGGTTGACAAAGTCGAATTGTTGTTTGTCAAAACTGACATATTATTTCAGAAGCGAAGACTCCTTGTGTGCTGACCTGCTGTCATTCACCACATGACCCACATTGCTCGTAAGAGATTTAAAAGAGAGATAGAAATTGTCGGAAATTTGGCTTGGTGTCGCATGGTTCGGAGAGGCTTCTTCTAATTCTGACAGCGCCTGTGGTAGTGCGTAACGTCATCTTACACAGTCGTATAAGTTTTGCATACCAAACTCAGGTATAGTTGGATAGAGGAGATTTCTATCCATGCTATCAAAGACGGCTGAAATCTAGGAGCGGCGGACTCAGAGTGAGCGGTTACCCTAGTCAGCGTCAGTTTTTCATGTCATGCGGCTGTTTCATATATGATGGCGTGGCCTACGGGCCATCAATATTGATTCCAGTGAGATCCTAATTACGGCATACTGGATCGGAGGCAGATTGCAATCAATAAATCTCTATAATCCTAGTAGGCGGAATAAGATCCTGTTGAAACGATTTATAGAAGGGTTCTCTGCTTCTCCGCTTTATTAAAACCTGGCAGGTCTCACAGAGCACGTAGTCTTGAGGGACCATGTAGGTTGGGTTGAGATAACTCCCTATTAGTTCCGGTTTGAAGCTTTCATAAGACTTACGAAAACTACGTACATGCGCGGAGATAGCGTCTGTGAATTTGGGCGCATATTGCATGGACAATCTCGAATCAAAAAACGAACAAAAAACCTCAAAGTAAAAGCATCCCCCTTGAAGCGGAAATTGCAGCAGAGTTTGAGAAAAGCTCTACTCTTCGCTGAACCCCACTACAAGCATCAACTTTCATAAGCAATACACCGGGGGCAGCGAAAGCTATTGAATGCCAAGGACGATCAAACAGAGCGGCATTGCATATAAGCACCAACTTTGGTGGCATATCCGGAACTCCAAAAAGTCATCAGGAAAAGGAACAGCGGCAGAATACCTCAATGCCAATGGATGGTCAACAAAAAGGCAACATCGCCGACCGACAATAATTCTGTGTTGCTTTCCGAACGGATGGAACGTCTTAAAACTGAGATTGATGGAATGCCCACGGCGACATAGAGAGAATGTGCATCATTGTTTTTCGCCAAGCGGAAACGTTCGTTATGGCGTAAGCTGCGCCGGGAACGCAAGTATGAGCTGAAAAAAGCAACTTAGCGCAATAAAAATCGGTGTTTTAAGACAATGTAAGATAGTGCAGACAGTAATGCCCATTAGTCTACGGAATTGCTATGCAAAAGATAAAAGGCCCGCGTGCAGCGCAACCGACATGAGACGCGTTGCTCAGACAGATAGCTATTGAGCTTTATCCCCAACAGAAAGAAATAAACGACACTGTATGCTCGACACAGTAAGAAGGGGTTTTAGTGCTTTATATGCATCCGACTGCAAGAAAACTTGGAATGTCCAACTGGCCTTTCTGACAGACAATATGGCTTTCGACGGGCTAGATCAACAGTAGATGCAATCAGAATGGTGAAAAACACTGCACGCGAGGCCATAAGCGGAGGACGCACTCGAGTGGAGTTTTATGCAGTCACCAGACGTCAAAAATGTGTTCAACTCCGCG
>JAYXIM010037555.1:0-22693 GCA_037575425.1 Anastrepha fraterculus | reverse complement strand
GTCTAAAAGTTTTGAGCAAGAAGCTTTGAGTTTAGATATATGTCTAAAGTTTTTTAGATTACTCTTGGTGTCAGGTTTGAAAATTATAATAATAAGTGCAGCTTACCAGCGGTCAACAACCTCGTCCGTAGTGAAGGAAATGTTTCTGTTTTAGGAACACGCAAAGTGAAGTACTTCATACCTTAAGTAGAAACGAAGTAGAGAAAACTTTTGTCTGAATTTGAAGAGAGACGTCATACAATGCAAAGTATTGCTTCAAAATTAAAAAGAAGCAAAACTGGGGCTTACATTACTTCTATTTGAAAGAAAAGTACAGAAGTACCAAGAGAAGTAGACAACCAAAATTAAGGCTAGAGATGTTCGGGAGATCAATCGTTTAACTATAAATAAATCAAATATATATATATTAGGCCGGGTCGATTTGTTGGGAGGCAAAAAACAAAACGCCCATTGCTCTGTGAAAATCGTATTTTAGGGATCAAAATAAGAAACTTTGCCGAAGGAACCATACCTCTAAAACGAATTCTGATGTCCCCCAATTTGGGTCGAACTTTTTAGTTTCTTTTCTCACGTAAAGGCCAAAAATGGTGATATTTTGAAATGATTGTATAGGGAACCCCCCAGGGGAGTTCCAGGGGGTGTGCCACTGGCATAGGTGGATCGGCCGTCCAAAGTTGGTGGGGGTCGGTCATACATTTGGACTCGATTGGAGCACTCTACATGGGTCAAAGTGGGATTTTTCGTTCGACCCAAATAGGGGGACATCAGAACTCGTTTTAGAGGTATGGTTCCTTCGGCAAAGTTTCTTATTTTGATCCCTAGGATACGATTTTCACAGAGCAATGAGCGATTTTTAAATCGACTATATTATATAGTTAGAGGGCCTTATACAACGTGCAAGCGGTTCATTACGACTAAAATTGGCCTTGTGACAAGGTAAATGGAACATATTGCTGAGTCTAAGGTTACGGGTAGGACAATTAAAAAGTATTAGCTCCAGTAAGAACTGGCATTTTATATTATTCTTGGGTATGTCCTTTATAAACATTATCGATGAAATTTTATTTCGCATTTCTAAAGTTGGCAATGCTAATAAAAGGCATCTACTCTTATATGCAGGCACACTCCAAGATCAACGAAGGGAATGAATGGAAATCTTTCCGAACCTTCTCAATTCTTAAAGATGAGCCCATGTAGAATGAATCCCAGATAATGCTGCCAATATTTGATGTTTTATCTAACAAGAGAAAAATACAAATTCTTCAGCGTAGGTGTATCCTGGAACTCCTTTGAATTCCTTATTACAAGGCTAAATATAGATCTAGATTTCGTAATCAGAAAGTCTATATGTTAAGAAAGCGAAATTTTCGAAGTAAATGAAGTCTTTCTTTCCATACATTTTTGTGAAAGTGGTTGTGCCCAACTTGTAATCGTGATCAATCGCAACTTTGCGTCTACCGAAGGAGAAGTGCTGGCATTTACCAGAATTAAGGGCCAGAGGTAAGGAGCTTCCCATCTTGATAAGCCCTCTTGAAGTCTTATGCAGTCAGTTACGTCCTACTATATACGAGTGTAAATTTTCAGGTCAGCTGCATACATCAAACAACGCGATGTCACAATACTCGTAACCTCTGGAATATCATTAACAAATAATAAGAACGTTAGTGGCCCGAGGTGACTACTTTGAGGTACACCTGAGGTAACATTGATGGCATCAGATTTTATATTGCTTATACGAACGAATTGAGTTCTGCCAGTGAGATAAGATGGAAGCCACTAGGTAAGCTAGGATGAAGACCAATTGAACCCAGCCTTTTAAGTAGGAAACTATGGCTGGCTCTAACGAATGAAAAGACGGTGAATATGACATCACATTGTTGGCCTGTTTAAGACAAAATTTGCGGATAATTCAAATTTTTCAAAGAGTTTAGGCATACTAGAGATTTTGTAGAGGGGCCGATAATTTTGGAAATCCGACTTGCTTCCAGACTTACCTATGTATCGGTATGATAAAAGATCTTTTCTAAATGGGGAATGGTAATTTAATGGGAAATGATCTTTTACTTTTTTAGTTCTATAGATTTTATTTTTCTTAAAAATTAATTTAAGCTTTTTCAAATGTGTGCTAATTTCTGGATATTTTTAAAACATTTATCCTTAAAAGTTTAAATATTAAAAACATAAATTGTTAGCCTTAAGCTGATAATAACAAAAGAAGAAATTTACTTGGTCTTATAACTTTTTCGTGTGGTGTATAGGTAGGTTGGTACAGTTTAAAGTACTTCCACCTTTTATTCCTCAACCTTTTTAAAAGACTTGGAGTAACGGGGGAGTTCATGATTTCTAGCAGGTCGAAGAGGAAAGCCACTATAAAATATTTCCCAGATATCAACTGGTAAGATATCAAAGCACTTAGAGACGAGTTTTGAATGAAATGAAACGGCATGAAACAGTTCAACACCAGTAAAGTTGTTTCCAGCTTTTGAAAAATGTTCACACTTACTTCTGATTTTAAACTTAATTTAAAATTCAGTTGAAACTGAATTCTACATACATTTTTATTAGTGCATTCACTTATATAACCTGTAATGACATTTCCACAAATAAGAACCGCTTGCTCTTTGCGAACCATTATATTTACTTCTGGGCAGGAAGTGAAATAAAAATCTCGCATGAATTAACCTGGCACTATTATTGTCTAGTTTTGTATTTTTGTATTCCAAGCTCATACTTGATGCCCTTCAAAAGTGTGCACGTCAATTAGCATAGGTACATAATTACACACATATGTGTGCACATCAGTACTATCGAAAAATAAGTGAGGAAAAAATGAAGAGCCTTCAATTTTATGTATTCTATATAGATGTGCTTGGCAATAAAGTAAATACTCGTACAATCTGTTTATTTCTTAATTGTGGATAAAAGTTAGCATCATGTATGTATGTATGTTTGTATGTTTTTAATGCAATGCTTCACAAATTCACATTAAATGAAAATAAAAGCAAATGCTGTTTGAAACTTAGTGCTCGACAGATTTGACCGCAATTGTGCAGACCAGAAAATCGATGTTTATTATGTGTGAATGTACTCTTTTGGCAGTTTTTGCATGCAGAGCATTAAATTGCTGAGTTTATAGGGTAAATACTTATTTATGAAATAATTAATTTGAAGATAAGTAAAGTTAAAGCTTTAATAATTTATAAATAATTGCAAATTGCTGCTTAATGGCAATGCAATCGACCTTTTTTTGAAGTGGATGGTGACCGGTGTTTAAAAGTAGGTAATTTTTGACAACGTCAAGCGAAAGCGGTGTTGGCCGAATGGCGCTGTGTGAACACAAATCATAGCCAAGTAAGGATTGATGGTCAGGGAGGTGTAGTTGCTTTTGAAAAAAAAAAAAAACGGACGGCTGCTTCTTTACTAGATAACTGAATCTTTATTAGATAATAGTTAAGCACTAAATCCACATGTGACTTGTAAGACGGTTCTAGAAAGAAGAATTATATTCTCGTAAGCTATTTCTGCCATAAAAAGCTCCTCATCAAAATTAAAACATCTGCCGTTCGGAGGTGGCATAAAACTGTAGGTCCCTCCATTTGTGGGAAAACATTAAAACGCACAAATTGGAGGAGGAGTTCGGGCAATCACCCGAGTACAGTTTTACGATGAAAAAAAAAAAACAAAAATGGAATACTCTGGCTTTTCGTAGATTTTTATCCTGCCATTTAAATAGTGGTTCAAGAAAAAAAAAATGAGTCCGAAGAGTAACAGCTAAAAAAATGGCGCTTTATAGTCTTGTTTAGGGAAATTGAAGTTTTTCCCAATGATGGTGACTGAAGCCTATTACCTGCAGAAAGTATTCAAATAAATAATAATAAATAGTGGTTTCACATACAAAATTTGTCATACCTTAGTTGTGTTGCATTTTATTGACATACACAATTACACAAGTATGTTGTATTGTTTTTGTTTTTATTTTTTATTTATTTATTTATTTTTTTTATTTTTTTTTATCCGAAGGGGGAATCTTACATAGATACCGTCAATACAGACGGCATGCACGATTCATACTGATCGCTAAGGGTGCACCTCATTCGGGACCACGCACAGTCAGTATTACTACTTAAACTGGACTTGCGAAACAGTACACCTACGTACTAAACCCTAACTCCGACCTCTGTAGCTTTAGTTTGCCCTGCGGTACCGCCGTTTAAGCATTCCATCGCAGGGCCAAGCTAGCCATTATGGCTCTTCATTTATATTTCTCTCTCCGTCTACCCTTCATTACTTCTTTGTCTTCTTTCCTTACTGCGTTCCCATTCCTTTTTCCGCAGTTCCTGTAACGCATTTGCGGACCATTCTTTCACCTTGGTCCACACCAACTTCGACTGCAGCATGTGATCTACAATGTTGCCCGGGGTTATTTTTTCTTTTATGATTTCTTCAATGCACCTTCTTTCAGACGCGTATCTCGGGCAGGAGAAGAAGACATGTTCCACGTTCTCACTACCGTTGCCGCAGAACGAGCAGTCAGCTGCGTCCTCGTGGCCGAGTCTTGGGAGATACTCTCTATAGCATCCATGCCCCGTCAGGAACTGTGTGAGGTAGTAATCTGTGTCATCATGTCCTCTCTCAACCCATGCCTGTACGCTTCTGATAAGTTTATGTGTCCATCTCCCTTTTGTCGCTAGGTCCCAGCGATTTTGCCACGCAATTATACTCCCCCGTCTTTCTTCTTTACGCTCTTCCGCCGTTAATCGCCTGTTTGTCGTACACTCTACCCAGTTCAGAGGCCATTATATCTGGTGGCATGATACCCGAGTTATGACACATACTGCTTCAAACGACACTGTCCTGAAAGCACAGGCAACTCTAAGGGAAATAAGTCTAAAAACTATTTCCGCCTTCTTCGCGTATGTTTTCTGTATCAGGGCTTTACCCCATATGGGTGCTGCATACATGAGTGTAGACTGGGTAACTTTAGCCAGGAGCGCTCTTCTACTCTGAGTAGGACCATCGATGTTGGCCATAATTCTTGACAGTGCCTCCGTCACCATGGCTGCCTTTCCGCATGCTTTTTAATGTGCTCCCTGTAGCTTAGTCGAGCATCGATCATTACACCCAAATATCGTAGTGCCGACTGTGTTGTGACGTTGAACCCATCAATGTTTAGTGTGGTCGTTTCTGACTTTTTTCTACTCGTAATGAGAACTGCTTCTGTTTTTTGCCCGGCTAGCTGGAGTTTAACCGCCGTTAATCATTGTTTGACCTTTGTTGTTGCCTCGCTGCAGATGTTCTGAATCTGAGGTATTGTTTTGGCGACTATGGTCAACGCAATGTCGTCTGCGTATCCTATTATTTGCACTTCCCTCGGCATTGGGAGTTGCAGTACCCCATCATATAATACATTCCATAGCATCGGGCCCAGTACAGAACCCTGCGGTACTCCGCCCGTCACTGCATATCTCTTTGGACCTTCATCTGTATTGTATAGAAGTACTCTTTCCGACAGATAACTGTTTATAACCCGTAGTATGTTGTATTGTTGTTGTATTCATCTGAGTGCGTGCCAACAGAAGTCATGCGATGTTGGAGTTGGTTGAAGGCTGCACGGATTTATAAAATAAATACTCACACAAAGCTTTAATAAAATACGTACATACTCGTATACGCCAAAGAATCGTCGCATGCATATACAAACGCCGGGTGTAAAATGTTTATTTGTCATTATATTTGAAAAATCGTTTCATTTGATAAACATTTTTTATTATACCAAATTAACTGATATATGTAAATGGATGGTTAAGAAAGGAACTCTTGTCAGGGATATTAGGAAAAAAATTTTGAAATGATATAAAATAATAGAAACCACTTTTGGTGGCTGAGCAACTTTACCCTCAACTCGCAAGCAGTACCTTTTTACTCCGTTAGCCAGACTGCAATTAACTCATACGTCTACTGAAAAACCTCAGCCCTAACTTTTCATACTACAGTCTGATTTCCAACCGAAAACATACCTGTTTTTTTCAAAAGTCCGCCATTGCCAGAATGACAAGCCTACAAAATAATAATCAGCTTAACTTTTTTGTTTCAGATGTCCCGAAGAGCCAAAATCCTGTTGACAAGCCACCTATCTTTTTTTACTATTTTATGTCAATAATAACATACTACAAAATAAAAACGATCGCATTTTATTTTCTTAAAAAAAATTCCTAAAAAATAGTTATAAAAAATGAGAATTTGACCAGACAACTACCATAAGCGACTGCGATGAAATGCACAAAAGTTCTAAATATTTCGCGAACGTGGCATGGAGGTCAATATCAATTCTTCTTATAATGCGTACCTATCGCTATCATCTTGGAAACTCTGGCTTAAAGAAAGTTTCATGAGCTCTACCTTAGATTCGCTAGAAGAAGCCCCACGCCACGTGATCGGAACTATCACTGAGAAAGCAAGTAATATTCAACAAAAGTACTTAGTAAATTAAAAAGATACAACTTTTTCCGTTAGTTTTACAAAAACGGTACTCAAAATGACGGAATATTAGTAGTTCATCGAAAATATTTTGTAGAAAACGCTTTCAAATATAATTTCTGTTCGCCGAATTTCACAATAGAATTTAAAGCGGAAATTTTTTTAGTGCATTTGAACCTTAAACCTCCAACTTAAATGGGCATATTCTCAATTTTAAGCCGACAATTTGCATTCCAAAAAGAGTTCAGGAACTCATACAATTCATACTTTGACATCGAAAAGTCAAGCGGAATAGAGCTCGAGATCTCATTGAATTCTCTTAAAGTGCGGGCAAGAGGGGCATTACGTGCATAATTCGTGTTAAGTAATTTAAGGTGAAAGGGATAAGTGATTCGGAGAGATCTAGTAGGAATATGAAAAGGAATATTGTTTAATAAGGATGAACAATCAATATCACCTTTAATTAAACTAAAAACAAAAGACAGCGAGAGAATAGATCTTCTATTTTCTAGCGATTTTAAGTTAATTACCATCAAACGGGAGTTATAGGTATGAAGGGATGGGATGTGAGTATTTTAACGACCTGAGAGCAAACTTAAGGAACACCTTCTGTACACGTTCAAGTTTCTCAATTGCAAATTGGTGGCAAGGCCTCCAGATAAATGTTGCATACTCTAATCTAGAGCGAACAAAGGAAGTAAAAAGTAATTTGAGAGTGTAAGGGTCCGAGAATTTCAAGCTATTACGCCGTATAAAGCCTAAAATTGAGTAAGAGGCGGATACAACAAAATTAATGTGACTATTAAATGAAAATTGGAAGTCAAAGATCACACCTAGATCTTTGAATTCAAGAACCGGTTGAAGAAGAGTATCAGCAATGTTATAGGATGATTTTAGAATATTTTGAGTTTTGGCAAAAGTGACATGAAAACATTTCTTGATGCTTACGAAGATCCCAGAGTTACTGCACCAGCGAACTAGTGCATTAATATCCGCTTGCAACATTCCTATGTTGCCTCAGTTTTCCTAATAGCAGAAAATATTTTCAGGTCATCAGCGAATAAAAGAAAATTTGCAAAAAAAAAAAAAAAAAACCAGTTACTAGCGTCGTTAATAAACAGAACGAAGAGAAGAGGACCTAAAATACTGCCTTGTGGCGCGCCTGAAGAAGCAATGAAAGGTACCGAGCATTCACACTCAATCATTACCACACATCGTCTATTGGATAAATAAGATTTCAGCCATTGATAGAATATAGAATGAAAACCTAATGAGGCTAATTTGTGCAATAGAATTGCATGAAAAACTCTATCGAAAGCCTTAGAAAAGTGTGGTGTTGTGTGGTCATGCACATTCTCAGCCATCTGAACTTGTGTCCCTATCGTTCTGTGTGAAGGAGCAGTGTCTTGCTGAAAGATGCATGGACTGTCTCTAGAACTTCGATGTATGCAGCCGCATTCACTCGAAATATTTGAGAAAAGAAGTGTGGTGGCATGAGATGTCGTTCTGTAGGATCGCAACATAGCCATCTGTCAATTATGAGGTTGGTAAAAATGGTGGTATTGGTAAATTTTTTTTTTGCCAGATAAAACCATAAAATGTGAGGCGTCTTAGGCGCTAGAAGGCGTTTTGAGGTGATAACTCGCTGTTCTCGTGCTTGCTCCAATATAAACTGTCTTTTGCGGAGATGTTTCTACCGGAGATATTCGTGGAAAACCGTAGAACTTAACGAGGATTTTTTTCGATGCATGTGAATCCTCTACCTCCCACCTAAATGAGTAATTTTGACCACATCTCAATACAGATATAATGCAAATTCATTAGAAAAGACAGCTAGGCGTAAGTGTTGAATTGCTCCACATAAATTTTAAGCAGACAATTTTGCTAGGGTTCGTTGAATACAAAAAAAGCATACGGGTTAAGGTGTGTGCGCTAGAAAGCTTTGTTTAAGTTAATGCTTATGCATTTGGTATGGATACATTTCAAACGCATAGAATTATGAGCAGGTGCGGTTACATTTTTAGCATTTTATTTGGAAACCGTTTACTTCGTAACATTTTTCAAAAGGCATTGGAACAAAAAAAATATTACCCAGCCATCACCTCACACATGCAAATATGTTAAGCTTGCGAGGTATTCAAAAATCAGCAATCAATTCCATTCTACATTTTACTACTCGTATAAGGCGGTGGAACTCAATTTTGTTGGCTGGCGCTTTTTTTGTAACATGATATTAATTATTACAACAAATGATGACGAAATTGAAGAAATGTTTGTTTTTTATTACCTTTGTATTCTTTATCTAGGTTTACGATTATGCATGAGAAAAAGGTACATATATAAAAATACGTTACATAAAAATTAGCATTTTAAGTGTTAAAAAACACGAGAGCGCTGAGAATACAGTGAATGTAACGCCGTACTGCACTATACCAATATTTACTGAATATATGGCTGTAGTATTGTTCCTTCCTTCTCAATAATGAACACTTGCACAATATGCTATCTGCTTGTCTCTTCTCACTATTTGGAATGTGAGAAAAGGGGAGTAACTTTACCACAAAAACAAAAAAAAAAAAATAAATAAAAATAAAAAATAGATAAAATAAAAAACAAATAGCGAACCTTTTTATTCGGTCTGCGTGAATGTGTATGAAATTCATGTATGTAGAACTCTGTCGACATCAGCAAGAAGGCTATTTATAGACCAATGCTGTATTAGTTACATGAATATCATAAGATGAATTAACAGATAACTATTGAGTGAAACTGAATCAATGCTGTGCTAAAATAAAACAAACAAACACTTAGAATGGTTCATTAATTTCTTGAGAGAATGTGGAAATGAAATTTTATGGCCTTCCATCTTCTCATAAAACCGGTATGCAAACTCCCAATATCATACAATTTTATTTCTATAAGTATGTATGTATGTACGAGTATGCAAATCTTCTTGGTTTTCGCGAATGAGAATACGGCACATATTCAAGGGAACGAACTTTGTTTTATTAATACACCTAAGTAGGTATTCATGTTGATTGTTTTGGATGCTCATTCTCGCATGACTGACGGGTTAATAAGCTTTTCGATTCACAACCTTTGTGTGTTGGTCGTTGACTTTACTGTAATGTTTACATGCATAAATTAGTGAAATGTTATAAAGAAACTAAAATGTTGGACATTCTGTTTGTTTAATGGAAGTTGGTTATAAAATGTTAGAGTTTCGTTATAAAAAAATTTAAATGCTGCTAATCGAAGTATCCTTTTTGCAATAAGGGCTGTGCAATTTGTTAGTTTTTGATAAATTTAGAAAGCGTGCGAAGTAGTGTTCCTATATACACACCCTAAACTTTTAAAAAAGTTATGTCCATCTGCATCAAAATATTTGAAGAAGTTCAAGACGTTCATAAATCAATGGGTGCAACGGTACACCGAAGTTAAAACGTTGACGACCTCCCCGGACGAGGCCTAAAAACCTTTCCAAAGCAAGATCACAAGATCATTGATTTGTTTGTGACAAAGGTGAACTTATCGTTGCTTGAAGCTGAAATACAATAGTTTTAATGAAAAGTGATGTTAATGTATCCAAGGAGGCCATTCGAAGACGTTTACGTGTAGAAGACCTCAAATTCCGGAAAACATTGAAAAAAACCGGTACTCACATTATGTTCTTCTTTTTCTTGATTGACGCGATAACCGCTTACACGTTTCCTTCTCGTACTAACCGGCGCCAGTTGGACACACCAAGTCAAGTCCTTCTCAACCTGATCTTTCCAACGCAAAGAAGGCCTTCCTCTTCCTCTGCTACTACCAGTTGGTACCGCATCGAATACTTTCAGAGCTGGAGCGTTTTTATCCATTCGGATGACATGAGTCAGCCAACGAAGCCGCTGGATCTTTATTCGCTGCGCTATGTATATGTCGTCGTAAAGCGAATTGTTCCATTGGCTGTAATACTCACCGTCGCCAACGTGGAAAGATCCAAAAACCTTGCGCAGAGTCTTTCTCCCAAACTCTCCAAGGGACGCCTAATGGGATGTTGTCGTCGTCTAAGCTTTTGCGTCATACATTAGTGTTAGTGTTAGTTTTAGAGTTAGAGAGTGTTAGTTTTGTTCGTCTAGAGAGGACTTTATTACTCAAATGCCTACTTAGTGCAAAGTACCACTTGTTAGAAATGCTGATTCCTAAATAAACGAAGTCTCTTACAACCTCGAAATCATAACAGTCAGCAATGAAGTTAGTGCCGATACGCGAGTATGCCGACTGTTTGTTTGATGACAGGAGGTACTTCGGTTTGTCTTCGCTCACAGCCAGACCCACTTGCTTTGCTTCTTTATCCAGTTTGGAAAAAAAATTGGTATTAATTGGGCAATTGGAATTGGAGGATGGTTCCATGTGTAGAAGTCCACGCAAGTGGGGAAAGTTACTGATCGCCATTCACTTGGGAGTGGCCAGGACGATTCTTCTGCATATGGTTCAAGCAGCTCACAACGTCCGGGATTAGCCCACGTATCCTCTGGGTAGCTTCCGAACACCCGTTCGGGAGTGAGCTAACGTGAGAAGGCGAAGCATTCCAGGATAGCTGGTTGTACGTTGGGTTTGGGACCCGGCACTTAAAAATCCCCTCCAATGAAAATATATACAAATACTCGGATGTGAACTACCTTTACTGATGTCGACCCCTGCAAACGAAATAAGGAATACGATTTGAGGGCATGCGCCTGGAATGTCCGGCCCCTTAATGGGGAAGGTGCCTCTGCCCGGCTGGTTGATGTCCTCATGAGAATAAAGGCTGACATCACTGCCATTCAAGAAATGCAATGGACGGGCCAAGGCAAGAAAAACATGGACCTTGCGACGTCTACTACAGCTGCATGTAAAGGAGCGGTGTTTGATTTGTTGTGGGAGAGAGACTTCGTCGCCAAGTACTGTCGTTCACTCCGGTGGACGAGCGTCTCGCAATAATCCGCATTAAAGCGCGATTTTTTAACATTTCGCTAATTTGCGCCCACGCCCCGACGGAAGAGAATGACGATGCGACCAAAGATTCCTTCTATGAGCGCTTGGAGCGTTCCTATGAGCGCCGCCCCCGCCACGACATAAAAATCGTGCTTGGCGACTTCAAAGCCAGGGTGGGCAAGGAGAGAATTTTTGGTCCTTTCAGACAAGCTGACTCGCTGTCGTGTGACTTCTTTAACCTGATGTTGGAGAGGATCGTACGAGTCACAGAACTTAATCGCTCAGGCACAATTTTTATAAGAGCGTACAATTGTTGGCGTATGCCGATGATATTGACACCATCGGCCTTAACTACCCCGCTGTTAGTTCTGCCGTCTCCAAACTGGATAAAGAGGCAAAACGAATGTGTCATGTCGAATGGGTACGTTGGCTGGGTCATGTCGTCCGAATGGATACAAATGCTCCGGCTCTGAAAGTATTCGATGCCTTACCAGTTAGTGGGAGTAGAGGAAGAGGAACACCTCCTGTCCATTGGAAAGATCAGGTGGAGAAGGACTTGGCTTCACTTGGTGTGTCCAATTAGCGCCGGTTAGCACGTGAAAGAAACGACTGGTGCGCTTTGTTAAACTCGGCCAAAATCGCGTAAGCCGTCATCGCGCCAATTAAGACGAAGAAGACGAATTGGACAAGCGTAATATTCGCGGATGAATCTTCGTTTTGGGCGAATAGTTGCATACGTCAGTTCTGGTCTATTGCTAATCATCGACAACTTCAAAGAACTGTTATGCAACCAGTTAAGGTTCATGGTTGGGGCTGCTTCTCCGAATAAGGATTTGGCTGTTTAGTTATGTTTACCAAAAAATTATTCCTGAATGATGTTTGGAAGAACTAGCCAGCCTTGGAGTTTATAACAAGACAATTATCCCAAGCATCGAAGCCGAAGGTTTGTAGAGTGGAAATAGTAAAATGGAATTGAAATGCTGGATTGGCCTTCACGATCGCCTGATGCCAACCCTATTGAAAATGTTGGAACAATAGCCAAGAAAAACTCAATGAAAAATCCAATATGTACGGGAAATCAGTTATCGGGGCGAATTCGGATGATTGGGTGCCGATTACCTTCACAACTTTCGCAGATAAAATTAAGAATAGCGTACACTTTTGTTAGGAATATAGCCGAGCTCCTCCTCCTATTTGTCTTGAGGAGCGTCTTTTGCGTCTTGATATTGTTCCTCAAATGGAGGGAGCTACAGTTTTAAGCCGACTCCAAACGCCAAATTGTTTTCCTGTGCAGCTTTTTCATGGCAGAATACGCTCTTAACCTACGCACTCCCGAATGGTAGTCACACACCAAACCAATGTGGGGGCATTTTAGCTAATAATGGTCGCATTTGAATATATTGCGAATTATGAATATTATAAGCCCATACAATGCAGTTGGTTAAAATTGAATTGGTCAAGTAGTTTCTAAGTTATGGCGGTCACCCTTCTATTGAACGGACTCCATGTACATGACTGATCCAAGGGAAAAGCATTCAAGGCGTGAACTTCATACATGGCGTGAACTGCTTTAAGTCTTGTCTTGAATTTCCATCAATAAGATATGTGGTCATATTCTAAACCAGTAGGATATGAATGAAATAAATCTCAATTTCTGAACTCTATACGATAATCCAACAATCAATATGAATACCTCAATTCACACCCGCATTGCTGTTAATTTTGAAAAATATAATTTTAATTGGTAGCCGAGAATGGAAATAAGTAATAAATGACCTTATTATGGTATTCCTTCGTTAAATGCATATTCATTACAATATGCCAAATAAAGAATTTTCGAAATGATTCTATTGAAACATAAATTCATAACAAATAACTAAAAACAAGTTCTCAGCGTAGGCTTTCATTGCCGATAGTACATATATTTATGTTTATTGGTGTTTGTGTGTACGTGCGGATATTGCAACAACAATAACCGCATAATCTGAATGTAGTGTTAACACGAGCCACAGCCTGTTTTTTCATTTCATGCTGGATCTTTTTACGTTTGCTTTTTGACTGCGAAGAGGTAAATGAACGTACGAGACAAGAAGCCTATCAGCTAACATATTTGAGACTAGTAATTTATTCGCATACTAATTAAGTTTTGCAAATATTTTGCTGATTTTCGAGCTCAATAGTGCAAAGCGTTAAAAATATATCAATTTTCGCCAATTAATTTCGCAGGCGGCTGTTCTGGCGCTTTTTAAACTTAATCATCGCGGCCAAAAAGGTTTTGGTTTTTTATTTTAATTATAAATTATAAGATGGTTCAATTTAAAAATAAAAAAGTTTATTTTAGAAATTTATTGTATTGTAATATTGTATTTTAGGTCGCGATTATAAGAAGTGGAGTTATGCGTGACCCCGTTCTGTGTATCAGATTTTGCTGGTCACTGAGGATGTACGAGTGCAACATCAAATGATAGGAAAAGGTGCTGATCTCACCTTGGCAAAGGACGTATTTTTTTATTTACTAAATGTAGATCATCAGTTAAAGCTTACGATTGATATGTGCATTTAGCTTTGACATCTTTGGCCTTAAGCTTAACCTTTGGTAAGATAATATTGCCATATAGCACATTTAAACATTTATTTTTTTTATTTTTTTATTTTATTACTATTGCAATCTAGTTAACAAAACTAATAAGCAATTCATTTTACATATATTTAATTAAATTAAAACATCTCAAGTAAAGACAAAATTTTATGAAAAGAGATCTTGCGGTTTCGTCCTTTTTAATCATCTCGTGAGGTCATCAGTTACAAGTAGTTTGGCTGCTTCATCATTGATGTGCTGCTGAAGTCTCTCTTTGTGGTTATTTGCGAATTTTTTTATGATGTTCTTAATGGTGTCTATATTAAGATCCTTATGTAGATTGCAATTACGAATGTACCACGGCTCTCTAACGATGTCGCGTAATACTTTATTTTGGAATCGTTGAATGATGTTTGTGTTGCTTTCACTGGTGCAGCCTCAGAGCTGTATGCCATATGACCACACTGGTTTCAGTATTTGGTAAAAGTATTTTGTTATAAATAGAGAGTTTAGAATGTCGGCCTAACAGCCAATACATTTTCTGGTATTTAAGAATTAACTCCTCGTGTTTTTTCTTGACATGTGCTTTCCATCTCAGCTTAGCATCTAGGATACTTTGCCCAGATACTTTGCCGTATTTGCATGCGGTATTGCCTTATTATTGATAAATATTGGTTTATAATTTATATTTCTATTAGTGAACTCAACATGCATAGACTTGGTTTCGTTTAACTTGACACGCCATTTTTTGGTCCAATTTTGAATTGCATTTACTGATGCTTGTAACTTTTGAATTGCTTCTAAGTGTTTTTCATCAGTTGCTAATACTGCAGTATCATCGGCAAATGTTGCAGTTGTTGTATTGCTGCATGTGGGTATATCGTTAGTATACAAGAGATACAAAACTGGCCCGAGTACAATGCCTTGCGGGACACCTGCATTAATATCTTTCAGTTCTGAATAGACATCTGCTTGCTTTATTCTAAAGTATCTGCTCGTTAAGTAGGATTTTAAAATGTTTGAGTACTGGATTGGTAGAACTGCTTGAAGTTTATGGATTAGTCCCTCATGCCATACTTTATCAAAAGCTTGCGATACAGCCAGGAATACCGCAGAACAGATTTGTTTTTCTTCCAGTGATTTTTCAATTACATGAGTAATGCGGTGCACTTGATCAATCGTTGAGTGCTCATTTCGAAAACCAAATTGATGGTTTGGTACAAGGCATTTTGCATCTAACAATGGTTTTAATCTTTTTAGCAAGTTTTTTTTCAAAAAGCTTAGATAAAATTGGTAACAACGATATTGGTCGGTATGATGTCACATCGTGTGGTGGCTTTCCTGGTTTTGGAAGCATAATAACTTCCGCTATTTTCCATTGTTGCGGTACATATTCTAAACGAAATGCAGCATTAATCAAGCAGTAAAGGGGATTTTATCGATTTTTTGTCGAATAGGATGAGGTATATTTTCTAACTCATCTCCTTCGTTAGGATGAAAAATGTTTTGAAGATATTCGGCAAATCTCTCAGCTTTTTGTTCGTTAGATTTGGCCCAGCTGCCATCATAATTTTTATTGGTGGGGAATGCATAATAGGCCTTTTCAAGGTTTTAGTTCCAAAGTGAATAGTCCGTACGTTTATCGCTCGTTAAATTTTCTAGAGCATCTCTAATGGAGTCATTTTTAAGTTGTTTTATTTCTTCTTTTAGTTGCGTAGAGAGTTTATTGAGTTTGGCTTTGTCTTGTGGATAGCACATTTACACATACACCTAATTTTTTTTACACGATCAAAAATAACACAAAATTCGTTTGAAACGAACTGTTTTATTTGATGACTTTATCAATGAAATTTTATGAATTTTTCTTGAATCTTATAGAGCAAATAGAGTGAGATTTTTCGACGACTGTACGAAGCGTTTCAATTAGGCTCAGGGAAAGTCTCTGAGATTCGGCAGAATCTGCTCTCGCCGTTTAAGAATTAATTTCTTTTAATACATTTAATGAGTTAAATTGTGTAAGCCCGAAATAAAGTCTTAAGTGAACTCTAAAAATAATTTGTAAATATAGTTTTTACCTAATTCTCTTTTTACACGAACTTTTTGGGAATGTATCTAACGAGAATTAGGTGTATGTGCTGTTTCAGGTTTTTTAAGAGAGGATATCGATGCCAGGTAGTCGGAATTTAGGAATATTTGTACCCCAATGGTGTTGAAATTGATGCAATTGGAAGTTGTATAGCAGGTTAGTTACATTAATCGTAATCGTTCATCAAGTGTTCGTGTGCTAATTCGGTGCGTCTAAGTCTTAAGCGTTCGAATCTTGTGATGCTAATCTGTATAGATAGACACTAAAAGGTCTTTCAAAAGACGAGCCTAGATGTTGCTTGAATATAAAACTGGTAAAAACTTAAATTACTTCAGGTTTCACTATCAAATAAGCGTTTTATCAATTGTTTTTGAAAAATTATATCATTTAAATGACCACCAGGTTCAATGGGCACGCCTGCAGGTAAAATCCGCCAAACTGTCGATTCATGAATGCCGAAATGTTGAGAACGACGAGATATCGATGTTGAAAGTTGTTCAGCAGCGCTATACGACAGAATATCCAGCTTTTGGTCTGGCGGTCCTCTTTCTATTCTCGACGGAATGCCCATTTTTTGGTCAGCCAATCTTTTTTCCTATCCTCGACAGAACTAGTGTTTTTTTA
Organism: Anastrepha fraterculus; assembly: GCA_037575425.1. Lineage (NCBI taxonomy): Eukaryota > Metazoa > Arthropoda > Insecta > Diptera > Tephritidae > Anastrepha > Anastrepha fraterculus. The sequence goes on along the minus strand of JAYXIM010037555.1, from coordinate 5,969 downwards.
ATTTTTTCATCGATCCTTGAAATGTCGACTCATTCGGACGATTATTTTGTCATAAAGGTTTTTTCGTTTAAACCTTTAGTGCTCAATTTGAAAATAAAAACCTCTATATTCAGGCAGCTGATGTTGTACTAAAAACGTTCTTATAACTCATTTCAGTGTTTTTACATGACGTTGTTGGGAAGTTTAAGTTGAATATTAATGTAATGCTTGCTCAAAAATAATATTAATTTCTATATATTCTTTTATATAATTTTTTACAAGTTATATTAAAAAATAAAATAAAATAAAATAAAAATCCTTAGGTCGTATCTAAGGATTTTCGGAATCGCACTTATTGTAACAGTTGGTGTTAATATGTGTTTTCATCCTTTCAGCACATTTCATGGCAAAGGAATTGATAGGTGCACACTGGTTCTAGAGCTTGGTAGTAAATTTGGAGCTTGTTTTGATTTGACAGCTCTGCTATTAAATCGTCCAAGCTTTGGCATTTTTAAATTAAGCTCAACAGCTTTGATTTTGATGTGCTATTTCCATTTGAGCTTTGCCTCCGAAGTCATGTCTAGATAGTTTCATATGGCACTGTCGTTGAAAAAATATATACAGGCTTATATATAAATTTATTGTTAGTGAGCTTCACGGGGAAATGGTTTGATTTCATTCAATTTTATCAGTTCATATAATAGCTTGGATTTCTGCAATTTCATGATGGATTCGTATCGTCATGAAGGTAACGTCAGCAAATGCAACTATTTTGCATGCTTTCGGTATTAGCAGGTCTTATAAAGGGTGGTTAAGTTTCAAGGGCCGGTGCTGATTTTGAATAAAATACAATTTTTTTTTTAATTATTGTCATATCATTTATTATGATAAAACTGGTATGGCTCAATTACGTACGGAACAAAATATTGGCCAAATGGCCGCTGCGGACTCGGCGGCACACCTCCATCCGATGGTCCAAATTTTCGATGACGCTGAGACATAATTGAGGTTATATGCCGTTAATGTGCAGAATTATCTCATCCTTTAGCTCTTGAATTGTTGCTGGATTATCGACGTACACCTTTTCTTTCAAATAACCTCAAAGAAAGAAGTCCAACGGTGTCAAATCATATGATCAGCGGCGGTCAATTGACATCGCCGCGACGTGAGATTATTCTTGGCGCAAAAGAGCCATTGTTTCGTTAGCAGCGTGCCAAGTGGCGCCGTCCTGTTAAAACCACATATCGTCCTCATCCATATCTTCCAATTCGGGCCATAAAAAGTTCGTTATCATCTCACGATAGCGAACACTATTCACAGTAACTGCTTGACCGGCCTCATTTTCGAAAAAATGCGGCCCAATGATGTCGCCGGCCCATAAACCGCACCAAACAGTCACTCTTTGTGGGTGCATTGGTTTTTCAGCAATCACTCTTGGATTATCATTCGCCCAAATGCGGCAATTCTGCTTATTGACGAATTCACTGAGGTGAAAATGTGCCTCATCACTGAATCACGAAGTAGGCGATATGCATTTTGATTTGAACGCCCGTTTTCATAATAAGCCTGAATAACTTTAACGCGTTGCTCGAATCTGTATCTTTCCATGGTTCAATTTGAATTAAACTGAAATTGAAAAATGTCAAATGAAATGTAAAAAAAACGTGACGTTTAGGTGTGATTCACATTCAACATCGGCCCTTGAAATTTAACCGCTCTTTATAATAATGTGACAATCAATATTTTTAACTTCAAATACATTTTTCCCAAAATGAAATTTGCTGCCATCCAACTTTAATCAGCCGATCGGCTTGAACATTTTTAGTTTTGATTTCTAATATTATTATTTGCTTTAATTTTTTTTTTTATTTACTTTTTTTTTAATTTTTTTAATACCATATTTTATTTACTGACTCGCTTATAAGTAAAATTAAATTTAACAGTAGGTTTTTAAATTTAAATTTGAATGAAGTTTATCTGCTTGTTAACCTGAAAATTGATTTTTTTTTATGGAATAGATAACTGTAAGTAGATTATTTATACACAAATATATTCTTTAAATGCAGGATATACGAGTCAATCCTTTCCTTTTAATAAAATCTCAAAATCACTTGTTTTTTTTAATACCCCTTAATAAACGAACATATGCAGACCCACAGGTTCCTTGCATATTATAAGTGCATATGAGTATACATATAATTGAAAGCACTTATCAGAAACTGATATATTATATATTTAATTAGAAATGTATATACAACAAGGCTTGGAGTAGCTTAAAACAAACTAGTTAGTAACTCCTTCCAAAGTAACGAATTGTATACTAGTTCTTGTTGGACTATTGCATAAATATGTACCCATCAACAGGTAGCCGACGGACACTTAACCAACACAGCGCTAAAAGCCATCAATTCATTTATTGTAGGTTATAGCTTTTGAAGGCGGGAGTAACCGTTATTTATATGCCATTAACTGAAAACTTAAATTAACACGTTCACGCCGGCGCGTACCACCGGTGTCTCGCACAAGATTGCATCATCTGGCAGCGCGTAGCACCGGTAGCCCGCACAAGATTGCTTCATGGGGCGGCGTGTACCACCAATGGTACTTTATTAGACGGTACCTATGAGATGAGATGCCATAAACGACTACCCTTACGAACAAATTTCGTTTTATGACCCGCAATCGCTCCCGTCCGATAGAGCGAAAAGATGTAAACATTGCCGTCTGTGGGCGAAGACCATGAATAACAGCGCCGGCGTGAACGTGTTAAGGAGGTTGAATTTTGATATCCATATCGCCTACATGCCAATATGTAAGAGCAGAAAAATTATTAAAATAGTAGGGAAGTTGTTGAAGGTATTTAAGCGTGCGAACAACAAACAAAACGTAGTGAGATTGGCATTTTTTCCAAACCATCAATGTAGTCATAAACACTCATAATGGACAATGCATACATGTGCCACATGTAAATATGCGTGTATACATATACATATGTATGTATGCATGTATGTATATATGTACTTGTGCCTCTCACAAACTTACGGTGCATTACCTACCAAACTCGTAATTGAATATTTATTTAAACTTTAATCAGTGTATTAACGATAACAACAACAACGATGCTATGCAGATATCTGTGGCTTTGACTAAATTAACGCTTTTTTCTCTTATTTATCTGGTTGTCTGCATATTTGTTTATTTGCCTGTAGAATATTTTCGTCCGTTTGAGTTCATTGTGTGCTTTGAATTGGAAGTAGCAAAAACATCAAAAAATTGGTAAATGCCCTCTCCGGCTGATTGATTGAACAATACACCGCTTTGTCCATATTTGCGTTAGTCATTTCACATAATTTAACACGCTCTTTAAATATTTGAAGGAGTGGGTGAGTGCTAACGAACAGTGTTTGGTGGTAGTGAATTTATTTCGCAAATTGCATCCGTATCTTCCAAAATTCTTTGGAAATTTGAATATTAGCCAATATGTGAGACATACTAATTTGTGAGACATTTTTAGAATGATATAATAAAGCTTTCAAAGTGCTAGACAAGATGAAAATAGAATAAAATTATTTGAGTAAATAACAATAAGAAAAAATGCATAAGCATTCAGACTGAAAGCTTTAAATCAAATTAAAAAATAATTTTGCAAAATGACTGTACGATTTCTAGGCCATATTCATTAGGCCGGGTCGATTTGTGGGGAGGCAAAGAAATCGCCCATTGCTCTGTGAAAATCATATTCTAGGGATCAAAATAAGAAACTTTGTCGAAGGAACCATACCTCTAAAGCGAATTCTGATGCCCCCCAATTTGGGTCGAACTTTTAGTGTCTTTTGTGGGGAGGCAAAAAAATCGCCCATTGCTCGTTGAAAATCATATTCTAGGTATCAAAATAAGAAACTTTGCCGAAGGACCAAACCTCTAAAACGAATTCTGATGTCCCCCAATTTGGGTCGAACTTTTTAGTTTCGTTTCTCATGTAAAGGCCAAAAATGGTGATATTATGAAATAATTGTATGGGGAACACCCCAGGGGAGTTCCAGGGGGTGTGCCACTGGCATGGGTGGATCGGCCGTCCTAAGTTAGTGGGGGTTGGTCATACATTTGGACTCGATTGGAGCACTCTAAATGGGTCAAAGTGGGATTTTTCGTTCGACCCAAATTGGGGAAATCAGAATTCATTTTAGAGGTATGGTTCCTTCGGCAAAGTTTCTTATTTTGATCCCTAGAATACGATTTTCACAGACCAATGAGCGATTTTTAAATCGACCCGCTTTAATATTCATGCGCCACAAATCTTACTTACAGGATATCACAGTGTCAAAGGGAAGTTAATGATAAAATAAAGTTGAATAGTTGCGTTAACTAAAGGATAGCTATCCTTCTGATTGACAGGCAGCAATAAGGCTCAACTCTTTCCAGGCTACTTCAAAACTGATGCTACAATGTCTTAGTATGCCATGTCTTGTCTCAGGCCAGAACAGTCAGCTCCCTTCGACTACAGGAAACGGAATTACTCGAAACGAAATGACAGACAAATTAGCCAGAATTAGCCGGTTTATAGCCCAGAACCCTGTTGTGGCTTAAGAAAGGGTAAGTCATCGTATTCAGAAAGTAGGGAGAAAGCAGAGAAGATCATACTGTTCAATCTAACAGGCTATATCAATCCAAATGAATGACGAGAAGTTTAGCCTAAATCGTTTTGAAGATTGTATAGAATTAAATAAGAATAATTTGAGAATCATCACAGGAATTCTAACAAGGTGTTGCAGATCATAAATCATCATCTAACTAAACTGGGAATCTAACTCAATGGAATTGTCAGGTTCTGTGGGGAGAAGAAAAAATCGTAATTTATGTGCTGGGATCGTGTACGGAATTTCTGCAAAACGGGACGACTACCGGGGTAAACATGTGCTACTACAGAAGGAAAAAAAAACTAACCAAAAAAGAACAAATACTGAAATTTATTGAGGAAGTTGGACTAAGAGAAATCTGAATCTGAATCTATGAACGGTACACAATTATTTTTTAGGGTGCATACCAATAATAATAATAATTTGGGCGTACATCTTTTGTTCAAGAGTTGGCCAGGCTCCTCCTCCTATTTGTAGTGTGCCACTTGAAGTTATTTTACAAATGCAGGGACCTACAGTTTTATATATTTTTTATGGTTGGTAGATATGTATATATTAGGGCGGGTCGATTTAAATGTCGCTTATTGCTCTGTGAAAATCGTATTCTAGGGATCAAAATAAGAAACTTTGCCGAAGGAACCATACCTCTAAAACGAATTCTGATGTCCCCCAATTTGGGTCGAACGAAAAATCCCACTTTGACCCATTTAGAGTGCTCCAATCGAGTTCAAATGTATGACCGACCCCCACTAACTTTGGACGGCCGATCCACCCATGCCAGTGGCACACCCCCTGGAACTCCCCTGGGGGGTTCCCCATACAATCAATTCAAAATATCACCATTTTTGGCCTTTACATGAGAAAAGAAACTAAAAAGTTCGACCCAAATTGGGGGACATCAGAATTCATTTTAGAGGTATGGTTCCTTCGGCAAAGTTTCTTATTTTGATCCCTAGAATATGACTTTCACAGAGCAATGGACGATTTTTTTGCCTCCCCACAAAAGACAATAAAACTTCGACCCAAATTGGGAGACATCAGAATTCGTTTTAGAGGTATGGTTCCTTCGGCAAAGTTTCTTATTTTGATCCCTAGAATATGATTTTCACAGAGCAATGGGCGATTTTTTTGCCTCCCCACAAAATACACTAAAAGTTGGACCCAAATTGGGGCACATCAGAATTCGTTTTAGAGGTATGGATCCTTCGGCAAAGTTTCTTATTTTGATCCCTAGAATATGATTTTCACAGAGCAATGGACGATTTTTTTTCCTCCCCACAAATCGACCCGGCCTAATATATATATATCTTGATTTGATTATAAACTTGCCAATGTCACCGGTTTTCTTCCTTG